>SDVV010036935.1:0-10895 GCA_016164225.1 Gammarus roeselii
ACAATGTGACCTCCCATAATGCGACCTAACATAATGCGACCTTCCATGATACAGCCTCCCATAATGCGACCTTCCATGATACAGCCTCCCATAATGCAGCCTCCCATAATGCGACCTCCCATAATGCGACCTTCCATGATACAGCCTCCCATAATGTGACCTCCCATAATGCGGCCTCCCATAATGCAGCCTTCCATAATGCGACCTTCCATGATACAGCCTCCCATAATGCGGCCTCCCATAATGCGGCCTCCCATAATGCGGCCTCCCATAATGCGACCTTCCATGATACAGCCTCCCATAATGCGGTCTCCCATAATGCGGCCTCCCATAATGCGACCTTCCATGATACAGCCTCCCATAATGCGACCTTCCATGATACGGCCTCCCATAATGCGGCCTCCCATAATGCGGCCTCCCATAATGCGACCTCACATAATGCGACCTCACATAATGCGACCTTCCATGATACAGCCTCCTATAATGCGAACTTCCATGATACAACCTCCCATAATGCGGCCTCCCATAATGCGGCCTCCTATAATGCAGCCTCCCATAATGCGACCTTCCATGATACAGCCTCCCATAATGCGACCTTCCATAATACAGCCTCCCATAATGCGACCTCCCATAATGCTACCTTCCATGATACAGCCTCCCACTATGCGACCTTCAATGATACAGCCTCCCATAATGCGGCCTCCCATAATGCGACCTCCCATAATGCGACCTCCCATAATGCGACCTTCCATGATACAGCCTCCCATAATGTGACCTCCCATGATACAGCCTCCCATAATGCGGCCTCCCATAATGCGGCCTCTATAATGCGATTCCATGATACAGCCTCCCATGATGCGACATTCCATGATACAGCCTCCCATAATGCGACCTTCTATGATACAGCCTCCCATAATGCGATCTTCCATGATACAGCCACCCATAATGCGACCTTCCATGATACAGCCTCCCATAATGCGGTCTCCCATGATGCGGCCTCCCATAATGTGGCCTCCCATAATGCGGCCTCCCATAATGCGGTTTCCTATAACGCAACACACAATGATGGCCAATATATAGTATCTAGACACATATATGACTATTTTGTAGAAATTATGTAAATTAATGAAAATGTTTGTCTTGGTGCTGTATTTCATTCAATATTGTTCTGAAACTAAAATGTTTTTGAGGTAATCAACGTCCACAAAAATAGTTTATATACAATAACTTTGGAGGATAATCTGCTACATTAGTAATAAATCTATAATTCGGATTGAGAACATCTACGGTTTTGCCACTGCCATGTTGCAATTTTTTAAAGATGTGTCGAATGCCTGCCCTCTTTTTAAAAACGAAGGTTCTCACAAAAATATAAATAATTATTTGTTTTCGTATCTGTGATATTAAGAAAACATAACTTTGAACCGCTAAAAATTGGCATCGAACACTTTTTGTCTGTTATCTGGTGTATGTTTTGGAACATAGGATACAACCGAAGAAAACTTATATGAATTCCTTTTCATATCAGGGTAATACTAAAAGATGTTGACTTTTGTTTTTTATTATGAAAGAAACGCTCGGCACTACATATCTGTTTCGAAAGGAGCTCCAAAATTAACAGCGCGAAGATATGACACTGTGGAAGTTGGTGACAGCACGCCTGACTTGCCTTTTGGTTAGACATCGGGCAGCTACATCCCCTCAACCTTCATGTTGGTGAGAGTTGGCGACTCTCCAGAACCTTGATATTAGATGAATAGGATATGGCCTAAGCATAAACAACTTCTCGTTCGCGAAAACAATTTTTTGTGGAGCAATGTAGGAATCTGACGCCAAGGAAGGAAATGACAACCAAAGATTTTGATGAGTTTCACTAATCAATCATACCTCATGGAACTTGCACTGCTTCAGTTTCAGTTTTGTACCAAAATTTGTATTAGTAGTACACTGAGTCTTGTTGAAGCCAAGTTTTCAAGCAATTTGTCGAATGCAAATAGTAAAAGCTGAAATACTCAGTCATGTTGAAGCTAAGTTTTCCAGCAACTTGTAGAATGCAAATGGTAGGAGCTGAAACCCTTAGTCTTGTTGAAGCCAAGTTTGTTGATATCTTGTTGTTGTTGTTGTTCTAAAAGTCTTGCGTCCTTGGGGCTGCATATTTGATTTTTGATTTTTTTCCTTCCCGTATTCGAGAATGACCCCGGCCTATTGTTTACTCGTGAACATTACCGAGTGACAAAATATGTTGACTATTTTCTATGTATCAAATACCGCACAAAACATTGTATATGAGATCCAAAAAAGTAAATAAGATCAAAATGTCCAGTATCATAGATACGATCGCTGATTTCTTTTATAATATGAAATTTATTCAATGATTTAATGATATTTCAGTAATCTTTTCCTTCCAAATGTTTTTTTAACTTCCATTTTTAAAATTCCGATGTTGTATATCGTTCATTGCAACTATGACCGCGTATTTGAGACAAAGAAGTAGAGAGGCACAACCGATGGCCGCCAATTCAGCATTGTGGAATAAAAATGGTGTATTGGGAGGAATGAGACTCTCATTAGAATATTTAATGTGGAAACAATTATTTGTTTTGATCCGTGCGAGGAAGACGTGTTAGGAGGTTGTTATTGACGATTGTTCTTTTTAATGTCGAAATACAGCTAATGATATTATATAAGACCCTTCATCAAACACTTCGATATATATTTGGGGGCTGGTTCCAAAAAATTACGGACAATTGTTTTAGAAGCAAAGAGAAATAGTCGTTTCAACCAACTTCTTCTGTTTTGCCCTATTTTGTACAGATTCCAAATAATTTATTTGTGTATTTTTGTAGTCTGCACTCCATGCATCAATGTATGCACATGTAATGATAACCAAAGCAAATTTTGCATTTATCCACCCCCGAAAAAAGTGCAATACATTTTTTCAAAGTTAGGTTGTTGTAACGGGAAAAAATATCAACTGTTAAGATATCTACCTGAACATCTGTAACATTATTAGCACCGTAGAACAGCTGTCTCAGTTTAGCGGGATGTGATAATCGATTGAAGCTGAGTATTTCAATGGATCTTCTTATTAAGTATTTATGTTACAATATTTGAATGGATGAGAACTTTGGGGGGTCGGCTGAACTTCTAGTAAGTGGTTAGAGGAATGCCATTTATTGAATAAACTTAATGGATTTCTATCGAATTAATATAAGCATTCAAGGCATTGGTGCCGCCCTATGGGGGAGTCTGCATTAACTTCGCGTTGGGACTCCGGTGGAACATGGAAGCAAATAATAAATAAATCAAGGCATTGGACCAATTCAACCAATTTCAACAAAGAAGCTCTCACTGGTCTACAACCTACTATCAAGGCGATATATTTGTGACCAAATGTGCCAAAATTCGCATAAACCGAACCTCTCTATTAGAAATTCCATGTAAATTATCGGGCGGCGTTTGGCAGCTGTAAATACACGTTGCTCTGGTTATGTTGTGTTAAGGGAACGTTGACCGGAATCCAGATTTTTTAACATAATATCTTATTAATCATAATACGATACGGGACAATATCATACTATTGGATATATGATTGAGGAAGTGATTAGGTGATTATTAAAATGGCAACGAAGCTTATTTTTGCTTATGAACACTTGGAAGTGACGGAACGGGAAACGACTCTAAGTAAATTGCAACTAGCATTAAGAATCGTATGTTATCTGCCCGCTCACGAGGCGCACCTGTAACTGGTGCTGCTACCGGTCCATGTAACTAACAGCTTACGAGTGTTTCACGTCCACATATATGAGTTCTTAACTGTGCTGCTATAACCCCGCGGGCAGCCTGTGCTGACTGGTCCAGCTGATCCAGGCTATGTGACGTCATCTCGAACGCACCCGTTTCCGCAACGATAATTCAAGGTGTTTATTTTACTAATCAAAAATAAGGAATTATAGGAAACTTTAAAAAATCTAAAATAGGTGAGATCAATAGTGAACGAACCTACATGCAGCACCCACACAAAATACACAGCTTCCGTCTGACAATCAGGTAACATCAATGAAAAATTTCACATTTTTCTCTGCCGGCCAGGAATTCTTCTTTTCGTTTGTCTCACTTCAAAGGAATCTCATTTGCTTGAGACATCACGGGGCGAAAATTCAGAGTCCCTCGACCGTCTTCTGTTGCGCGGAATATTCCCGGTTTTGGGAATGGTCGGCGACTTTCACACCCCATCTCAACTCGAATACTACCCCCACTCTAAACACCACTCTCTCATCAACCAGTAAACCCATCTCCATCCCCAACCGAACGAATACACCCATCCTAACCCCAATCCTGTTCCTTCCCCTCCCTCCTTCGTTTATCCCCTAATCATCCTCTTCCCATCACCCAACCCAATACAGTCATGCACCCATCCCCGACCACCTATAACAACAATCCCCGTCCCCTCTACAACTACTCTGAACCCACTCCTTACTCCCACCCCCTATCATCACCCCCAGCTCCCAACATAACTCACACCCCACTCTCCACCACACCCGCACCACACCTACACCCATCCCAACTCTATACATCCCAACCCAACCCAACCCCACCCATCCCAACACCCATCCCAACACCACCCATCCCAACCCCACCAATCCCAACCCCACCCATCCCAACCTCACCCATCCCAATCCCACCTATCCCATTCCTACCCATCTCAACCCCACCCATCTTAATCCCCACCGCCTCTCCCCGTCCTCCCGGCCGCCAGCCTTGACTTTGGAACTCTTTCTCTTCATTCTTTCCTCGGGAGGTTCTTTTTCTACTACCTCTTTTTCCCCGTCCAGTCTCGCGTTAGTGGGGGGCCTCGAAAAGAAGCGACAGCTCGGAATTCACATCAGGCAATTTATAACTGTGAATTGAAAGTGATATTATTAAATTTTATATGTTTGAAGACAGGATCATGAGGCGGACAAGGCTTCTAGCTTGATGCAAGCACGTGTCCTAGTTGGATGTCTGTCTGGCTATGAAAAATGGAATGAGAAATATCACTCTGCGCGATGCAGGTCACTCTAAAGGAATGTTGATCACAGTGGAAATTTAACTAAGACAAAGCTGCCCCGTTCTTCAATGATTTGCCCGGCAGCTAGATAAAGGCGAAATTATAGAAAGTAGTAATGCTGACGGGATGAAAACTGGTGAGCATTACAACCTCAGGGTTAGCCTTTGCATCACACCTCAGGGTTAGCCTGTGCAACATACCTCAGGGTTAGCCTTTGCATCACACCTCAAGGTTAGCCTTTGAATCTCACCTCAGGGTTAGCCTTTGCATATATATATATACTGAAGGTTAACCCTTGCATCACACCTCAGGGTTTGCCTTTGCATCACATCTCAGGATTAGCCGTTGCATCATACCTCAGGGTTAGCCTTTGCGTCACACCTCAGGGTTAGCCGCTGCATTACGCCATTTCTTTCCAGTCCATAAATGAGAAATCAGCTTTCTTGAAGTGAACGCGTTTGTGCAGGAAGAAAATCTGTCATAGAAAGATATAGAACCGTCTGGTGTTATCTCTTCCACCGGCGCGAGGGGAGCCAAGAATTCGTCGCCAGAGGAGCTAGAGACGTTTCTCTCGTTGACGGACGTTGTCATTTGTCGAACCGTGTAACGCGGTCTACCCCGTAGCCCGCGCATGATCAACTTCCCTCACTAATTGGCTATGGTGGATCAACGTGAACCATCGTGAGTCCATAATTCAGCTTACTAATTGGCTATGGTGGATGAACGTGAACCATCGTAAACCAATCATTCAGTTCACTAAGTGGCGCTGGTTGATCACCGGGAACAAACGTCGTCGTGGTGTATCTTGTTAGGAACGGAGATTATGCCACTGCAATTGAACGCATTGTTAGTCACAAGTTAGTGAATGCTTTCATGCTGACTGTTCTGCTCGACGAAGCGGAAAAGTTTGCCAAAGAAGCGTAGTAGGAAGGCGACTCTCTGTGATCCCTGAAATCGCGCCATAGTACATTTATTTGAGCAAATAGAAGTTAAGGGCGAAATAAAAACCCGTGCAACAAGATCTGCAGCAACAAAACGGGGCCATAAAGACAACTTTATGACCAGGCCCAGAACAGCGACATGAAGCGGAGGATTAAGACAGGCGGGGAACACCTAAGATGGCAGGCGTTGGTCATAGGCTTGCTGGTACACAACTGTGGGGACAGTGCTTGAGTTTGGCGGGTGTTTGTATGGGCAAGATGTATGAGACAAAAAGTAGTACAAATTCCTAATACATTCCCTATGAAAAAAATTAACATCACACGGTAGTTTTTGATGTTTGTAGCGATTTTTGTAGTATTTTTTTTTTTGCCGACCAAGCATTTGTGAAGGAGAGGACTGTTGAAGGACCAGGCAGGGCAGGGCAGGGGATGTTGGAGGGCAAGCAGTTGGGAGAAGAATACTGTTGGAGGGCTAAGCAGCGGCTGAGAGGTGTGATGACTGTTGGGAAACTAGCAATTGGGTCAGAGGACTGTTGGAGGATCAAGTAGTGGGGGAAGAGGACTGTTGGAGGACAAGCAGTTGGACAAGAGAAAACTGTTGAAGGACCTTGCAGGGAGGGGGGAGGAAGAAAATATGACGACCAGGCACTGGAGAGGAGAGGACTGTTGGAGGACAAGCAGTTGGGTTGGAGAGGACTGTTGGAGAGCTAGCCGAGTTTGGGAGACTGTTGGAAGACCAAGGAGGAGTGTTGGAAAACAAGCATCTGTGAAGAGAATTATGATGTTGAAGAACCAAGCATTGAAGGGGAGAAGAGTGTTCGAGGATCAAACAGCGGAGGTAAAGAACAGCTCCCGCTGACGAAGACTTGGTACGTATCATCTGTGTATTCTGATATTTCTGTTATTTTGTCAACATGTCATTATACCGAAAAAAAATTCAAATCCTTAAATCCTTAAAGGAATGATGGAGGGCAAGCAGTTGGGGATGGGAGTGTTCGTGGACCAAGTTGTGGATGAATTTTGGAAAGGACTGTTGGAGGATCAAGCAGTGGGAGGAGGGAAGTAAGTGCACTGGCGGAGGACCAATCAATTGAGGGGTAGAGGTATGTTGGTTCCCAAGCAGTTGGGGGTAGATGACTGTTGGAAGACCAAGCAGTGAGCGTGAGAGGACCGTTGGTCAATAAGATGATGGGAAGTGAGCGGAATTCAAGTCGGATGGAGGACCAATCAATTGGGGAAGGGGGGTGGACTGATGGAGATAGCAGTAGGAAAGAGAGTGAGAAAGAGCAGTTGGGAGACGAGAACTGTTGGATGACCCAACAGTTGGGGGAAAGAACTGTTGAAGGACCAAGCAGTGGAGGGGTAGAGGACTTTTTGGGAAGAAGTGTGGGGGAAAAGAACTGTTTGAGGGAGCAGTTCAAAGGAGAGAACTGTTGAAGAAAGCAGTAGACCGACTTGGTCTACTGTAGGAAGATCAAGCAGATGGGAGTGGGAAATAGTGCAGGAAGCATTTGGGGAGGAAAGAACAGTTTTAAAATTTAGGAAATGGGGAGGGGGAAGGAATTTTGGGCCGGAGTATCGGACGGAGAAAACTGTTGGAGGACCAGATGGTTGGAGACGATTTTAGGGAGTGGGGAGAAAACTTTTTTTTAAGTCAATCAAGTAGGGGAGGGGGACTACCAAGCAGTTGGGGGATAGGACTGTTTGAGGAAGACGTTGGGGAGAGAGAGATGTTTGATGCTCAATCAGTTGGAGGCGAGAGGACTGCTTGTGGACCAAACTGGTGAAGAGGACTCGTGGTGGATCAAGCAATTGAGGAGGAGAAGACTGTTGGTAAATCAGGCAGATGGAGAGGAGAGGACTCCTGGAGGATCAAGCAGTTGTGGGAAGAGGACTGGCTTAAAACTAAGCCTAGGTGGGAAAAGGACTCTTGGAGGACAAAGCAGATGTTGGATGAGAACCGTTCAAGGACCCATCAAAGTGGGAAGAGGACACTTGGTGGACCAAGATGATGAAGAAGAGGGGACTGTTCATGGAAGCTTATAGGTGACTCTCAGCATGGCTTCAGTCGCAATTTTTCCTCTTTCTGTCCTACAAACCTGCATTTTTTTAAATATAATTGAAATTCACAACCCGATATCTCCAGTCCAAATCATATACCTCAACTTGCAAAAAGTCTTCGATAAACCCCCCCCACAAATGAAGTTAGTTGATTGCACAGTATCGGTATTCGAGGCGATCATACAACTGGATATAATGTTAACTCACTAACAGACGTGGGCGAAACGTCCTTAATGGAGCATCTTCAAATCTCGATAACAATGTACTCTCGAACGTAAGCAAGTTTGCATGACCTGAACAAAATCGTTGATTGGAGGTATTGAACAAAATCATTGATTGGTCAAAAAGTGGCAAATGAAATTGAATGTCAACAAATGCAGAGCTATCAACATTGGTCATCCGGGAAAAACTTATTCCTGTCACCGAAGTGAGAGATGTAGCAAGCCACGTAACGATGCTGCCGAATAAGGCAGCACAAGGTGAGCTGTGATATCCTGCACTAACTTGTACAAGAGCAGACACAGTTTTCTCGAGTTATGGAATGCAAATGTTAGACCGCACCTTGAGTACATCCCGTCTAACTTTGATCTGCATATCTGAGAAAAGACGTTATTATATTAGAGGACGTTTAACTTTGAGCAGCCAAACACATTCCAGCACTGCACAGTAAATCGAGCAAAGACAGAATACGTCAACTCTAGAGAAGCGTCGGTGACAAGATCGGAGTGTGGAAAATGATGAAAGATAAGGAAAACGACGACCGAGCGAGCCTTTTCACTCTAGAGGCGACCGGAATGACCAGGAGTAATGAATACAAAATTGTTGGATAGCGTATGTCACTCGACATCACGCGCAATGTCTTCGCGTCCAGAGTGGTCGACGTATGAAAGAAACTCTAGCGGAAGTTGCGAACAGCGATGCAATCAAAACGTTCAAGTCACGGCTCGACAAATTCTACCAAAATCGTCCCTAAATAGCACACAGCGATAGCACTCACACCAGTATATTTGTTAAGAAGGTGTTCGGCATTAACACCCGTACGGCATTGGCTCTAGCACGGCTAAAAGGTGACCGACATTCGTACCCGTGTTACGAATTTCGTATAAAGGTTACTATAAATACGTTAAAAGGTGAAGCAAGGTTGTAAGGAAGACAAAAATGTTCTTATATTATTTTAAATAAGGTAACAATGATAATTGAGCAGGGAACTTCACAAATCAATGATATTGGTTGGTGACACTATAATACGAGCAGCTACAAGTTAAGGTGCATGATTGATATTGTGTAGCTGTTATGATATCTGAATAAGTCAACAATTGCACGAACGCGGAGGTAAATAATTGTAGGCGATTAGAATAAACAAAAAGACGGTGCGTTGTGAATGAGATGTTTACCCTACAGTGCCAAACTCTACACTGGTTGTCTCTCGAGAGGTGCCTGTTGTTTTCGCGACGAAGCGACAGGCGCTACCGTGAAACGTGTTGAAGGGAATTGTCCAATCCGGGAGTACCTTCTCCGTATGGCACCCTCGAAGGGGCGTAACCCCACATTTTTAATATCTGATTGGCCCACTAGAAAATCCTAGACTCCTCCTACATTTTGATAGTACATGCAGGGCTAAGAAGTCGATAGAGACCAGATACATAGCCAGCTCTTGCTGCCCCTATATCGATCATCAGAACAGCTGAATCTCCTTTCTACCGATCGGCACAAATGACCTCCCATTATACAACGGGCCTTCGACGACATACACGAGTGCCCAAGTCCGAGGGCACACATCTGTTTGCTGAAGGAAGCACAATTTGGGGGAAGGCTAGACCTACTTCAGCCGTTCGCATCGTGAGAAACCCACACTTCGGCTACATATTATAAGCGTAAAAACGGAGTGTTATAACACCCGGCGATACAAAACGTTGTTCAGCAATGGCAACGGTAAACATTGGCTTAGAGTGGAATGAATTCGAGACAATCTCAGATCAACATCGTGGGTCGGTGGCTTTCTCTTAAAGTGTTGATTTGAGCTGTTTCAATTTTCATTGTTAAATGCTGCTTCCAATTACAGCCTTTCATTTCTTGACCGTTTATAACAAATCACAGAGAACATGATGCTCTCTTCTACGTTTTAATTCAGAACTAATATTTCTACTATCACAAGACAACTCAATTTAGGTCAGAATACCTGTTGTTGTCTTCTTACACTTTTAAACACTCATGACCCGCAGTGTGATGCGGGATCTTCCTGCCGAACCCTTTAGCGAAAAGGCCTAAGTTGTTTGAGTGTAAGGATGAGAGGAGTAGGAGATGCACCTCGCAGTCGACCACTCCATCTTCTGGGGGATTCGAAAGGGTGTATGTACCGGTATTATCGAAATGAAGATATTTACCACTGATTATTGTACAAAAAACTGTTTGGACAATAACTCTCAAAACTATGACGTCCAAAACATGTTTGTTCGAAAAAAAACTACCATTTTTATATTTGAGTTGCCATTAACGAGCATTTTGTACCTAATGCTCCTCCTTCGTACACTGCATCATCCAATGAAATAAGTGATTGTAGGCCTATTACCCTCAGAGCAAGAGCAAGCATAAGTGAAGCATGCTGTCACCTATTATCCTCAGAGCAAACATAAGTGGCGCCTGCTGTCGCCTATTACCCTCAAAACAAGCATAAGTGGCGCCTGCTGTCGCCTATTACCCTCAAAACAAGCATAAGTGGCGCCTGCTGCCGCCTATTACCCTCAGAGCAAGCATAAGTGGCGCCTGCTGTCGCCCATTACCCTCAAAGCAAGCATAAGTGGCGCCTGCTGTCGCCTATTACCCTCAGAGCAAACATAAGTGGC
>SDVV010036936.1:0-10895 GCA_016164225.1 Gammarus roeselii
TTGGCAGTCTCAATGGAACATGGCGTTACCGGCGGCCTCAACGGAACAAAGCGTTGTCGTCGGCCTTAATGGGGTAAAACGTTACCTTCGGCCTCAATAGAAAAGAGCGTTACCGTCGGCCTCAATGGAGCAAAGCGTTACCGCCCACCTCAATGGAGTAAGGTGATGCGTCGGCCACAGTGACAGAAAGCGTTACCGTCAGCCTCAATGGAGCAGAGCGATAACGTCAGCCATAATAGCATAAAGCGTTTCCGTCTGCCTCAGTGGATCTAAGCGATACCGTCGGCCACAATGTCAGAAAACGTTACCGATAGCCTCATTGAATCAAAGTGTTACCATCGGCCACACTGGGACAATGCATTACAGTAGGCCACGATGGGATAAAGCGTTACCGTCGGCCACAATGGAACAAAGCGTTACCGTCGGCAACTATGGGACAGAGCGTTACCGCAGGCCACGATGGGACAAAACGTTACCGTCGGCCACGATGAAGCAAAGCGTTACCGTCGGCAACTATAGGACAAAGCGCTACCGCAGGCCACAATGGGAAAAAACGTTACCGTCGGCCACAATGGAGCAGAGCGTTACCGTCGGTCAAAATAATGCAAAGCGTTACCGTCGACCACGATGGGGCAAAGCGATACCGTCGGCCACAATGGAGCAAAGCGTTACTTTCGGTCACACTGGGTCACAGCGTTACCGTCGGCCACGGTTGAACAAAGCGTTATCATCGGTTACGAAGAGACAAAGCGTTACCGTCGGCCACGATGGAGCAAAGTTTTACCATCGGCTACGATGGGACAAAGCGTTACCGTCGGCCACACTGGGTCAAAGCGTTACCGTCGGGGCTACGGTGGGACAAAGCGTTTCCATCGGTCACGATGGGACATAGCGTTACCGTTGGCCACGATGGAGCAAAGTGTTACCGTCGGCAACGATGGGACAAAACGTTACCGTCGTCCACAATGGAGCAAAGCGTTACCGTCGGTCACAATGGAGCAAAGCGTTACCGTCGGTCACAATGGAGCAAAGCGTTACCGTCGGTCACAATGGAGCAAAGCGTTGCCGTCGACCACGATAGGGCAAAAGCGTTAACGTCAGTCACGATGGGACAAAGCGTTACTGTCGGCCACGATGAAGCAAAGCGTTACCGTCGGTCACAATGGGACAAAGCGTTACCGTCGGTCACATCGGAGCAAAGCGTTACCGTCGGCGACAATGAAGCAAATCGCTACCATCGGCAACGATGGGACGAAGTGTTACCGTCGGCTACGATGGGGCAGAGCGTTACCGTCGGCCACGATGGGACAAATCGTTACCGTCGGTCACGGTGGGACAAAGAGTTACCATCGGTCACGATAGGACATAGCGTTACAGTCGGCCACAATGGAGCAAAGCGTGTACCGTCGGCAGCAAGGGACAAAGCGTTACCGTCGGCCACGATGGGACAAAGCGTTACCGTCGGCCACGATGGAGCAAAGTTTTAACGTCGGCCACGATGGAACAAAGCGTTACCGTCGGCTTCGATGAGACAAAGCGTTATCCGTTGGTCACGATGGAGCAAAGCGTTACCGTCGGCCGCGATAGGACAAACCGTTACCGTCGGCCACGATGGGACAAAGCGTTACCGTCGGCCACAATGCAGTAAAACAGTATCGTCGGACACGATGGGACAAAGCTTTACCGTCAGTCACGATGGAGCAAAGCGTTACCGTCGGTCACGATGGGACAAGCCGTTACCGTCGGCTACAATGAAGCAAATTGTTACCATCGGTCACGATGGGACAAAGGGTTACCGTCGGCCACGATGGGGCAGAGCGTTACCGTCGACCACGATGGAACAAAGCGTTACCGTCGGTCACGATGTAGCAAAGTTTTATCGTCGGTCACGATGAGACAGAGCGTTACCGTCGGTCACGATGGGACAAAGCGTTACCGTCGGCCCGATGGAGCAGAGCATTACCGTCGGCCACGATGGGACCATGCGTTACCGTCGGTCACGATCGGACAAAGCGTTAATGTAGGCCACGATCGGACAGAGCGTTACCGTCGGCCACGATTGGACAACCATGCACCCTTTTACTCGACGTCGCTAAGGAAGCTCTGACGTTAACGTTAACAATAAGTTATTGTATTACTCGGGTATACATCCATCGTCATCCAATACTTACATCATATTTATCGACATCTATCCTCTAGGGTTAGTTTGTTTATAATACCACCATTAATAATGTTCCTCATTGAACACTCGATGGGATAATATATGCCTCAAATAAACAATGTTAAGATGATATACTTACCAAATTGTTTTATTTGCCCATCCTCAGCAGATAAGATAGTGACAAGCGCTCCCATGCTTGCACATATATACCTTCAAGAAACCATTCCTACATGCGGACGTACATATAGACGCATCACACTGGAGAGGAATATCATATATCTTCCAATATACACAGTATATACCTATCAGCTATTATAAACATGGTCTCATGCTTACATGATACCCTAAAACATACAATTGGTTCGCAGTATGTGAAATGTAGGTATGATTTAGACATTGTTTCTATGTATATTGGGATCTTCCTGCACCAGCCATATTTTGTTTATTTTTCTCTTCAGAATTACATACGGCCTCTGGGAAGGGATTACTAAAGTTTTCATTTCGTTCCTGACGGCTGTTGTGAACTTTTTCGTGCTCATGTTTCCAGTTAGTCAAGATCATATTCTGAAAATACTGAGAGAACTCTTTTTCTTGGGACATCAACAAGTTTCCTCAATATGTCATTATATTCTACACGCAGTTTGATCATAGTAGACCTTGCAAATTTACACCACAATCAGTTACAGTAGATAGGATAACAATACGTTCTAAAAAGATACGCCTTAACATCCTTTCTGTCAAACATGATTTTTTTTATAAGTTGGTTACCAACAGCATTCAATTTCCAGAGTTGTTCAGTAAAATCGGCGTAATCACTTCGGTTATTTGTTATTAAATACATCAAGTAAGGGAAAATTATCACATATTCCAGAAGAATCCCGTTACGTACACTGTTCATTCAGTACTGGAACCTCTGGTTGTGTAATGATTTCAGTGGTCAACACCATGATTGACTAGTATTCACAATTTCTATGTAGGGAACCTGGTGCAGCTGATCAAGACATTTTTTCTTGGATTTAACGACGATATCCAATCTTTAATTTAGAAGGCTATTGAATTCAAGCCAGCAAGTGAAAAGTTAAAGAAGATAATATATGAACACCGCCACTGGTATGCTATCCTTCCTCACAGCTTATTGCCTATTTTTAAATTTCTTATCCGTGAGCCTGAGTTACCTTGAAGAATTATCAGCTTTGTTATTTTCCCGTTGGAAATCCTCCTTAACAAAGAACGTTTAAGCTTCGTTGTACACATTGTTCACTGTACCACCAAAATGGTCTGGCAGAATTTCATAAGTCATTCCCTCTCCTGATATGATATTCACACATTCAGGAGACGAGCTATCTTGCTGTTATAGATTTTTCATTTCCTTCCAGAAGTCAATCAACTCTCGCTGAATTATCGTCAAACAAGCTAGCTGCACGCCAATTCTACTTGTGTTTCTTACAATAGTGCTATGAGATCTTGCAGACATAATTACATTTCTTCTTTCCAAATTATAAGATACCTATTTGGGATGATCCAGCATTGCGCCCTTGCACAAAAGCCGCTATGCTAACCTCGTGTTAGTCAGCCAAATGCTTGTTTCACCGCAGCGTCTCGAGCCTTCGCCTTGGTTGTCTTGCTCCACTGTACTGAGTGATTAAATCCCCATTGACCATTACAAGGATCGCATTTAATAAGAGCTCTGCTTAGACCGGTAAGTGATCTGACGATGGTAAACACTCCTCTACAAACACACGCGTGGGAATGTAGACTACTACTAGGGTTATATCTAACAAGACTAGTTCATTTTCTGCAAAGAGGCTATGCCATTCATTTTATATTCCTTTACTTACAATCACCCGTAACACAAACACGTTCAGGACTTGATCGTCTAAAGATTTCCTAAAACTTTTCATTTTACACCGTTACTTATTCCACATTATTTTGAACTGCATAAGGGAAATACACATTCTTTCCAAAAAATAGATATCCCCTCTACTTTTAAAGATAAATCGAGTATACAATCATCATTGTGCTGTTCTATTATCCCAGAAAAATGTCAATCCATCAAACGGGCGTCCTTCCCCTGGTATATTGTCCTCCAAATTGAATGATGATATGGAGAAAGAATGGACACAGCCATCTCTAGATATACTAATCGGCAGCTCATGTTTAACCAGCTAAATCACATGTAGCAAATATATATCATTATTTGGGCTGAGCTGCTTCACAACGTTTTTTGCACTAATAAACCCATGACAGAACAAAGTGGCATAACGAAACTTTCATAAAGGATGTTGTACTTTGTGTTAGAAGCAAAACATTTTCTAGCTATCTTTTTTTGTGGTCTAAGCTTTTTTGTTCTTGTACAGAGTACGGGCGCGTGCGCCTGCAGGCCACATATCCGGTGACTTCAGGAGCTCAACTTCCAGGTAGCTTCCACTGACTTTGAAGGGAATAAACTTTCAGAGTCATTTAGGTTTCTACACAGAGTAGCAGCCATATCCGGTCAGCTATCTTATTTCAGTGTATATATGTTTGCTGATGATGTCAACGTAGATAGACACATATTGGCCACTTCTTTGGAACGGAAGGTGCCTTCAGAAGGCATTATACCTGTTCCAACTAGGTGTTTGATCGTTTCCTTCCTCGGTCGACCATCTGATATTTCCCGTCTTCCAGGTCATTTTCTCAATCGTTGTAATCGTTGCAACTAGCGACGGAGTCTCCGGTTACATTTTGTTTGATTATGCAGTGATCGAGACATTATCTTGTTTATAATATACTTGTCGGTGTAATTGTTCAGTATGCATTAACGAATCTTACCAGAAGTACTTGTATTCAGTTAAAATTCGCTATTATTTGCGATAAATTCTCTAATATCTTATAAGTCAACCCGTTTATTCCTGTTCTTCTCAGCAATGGTTTTCTAAGAGACCGCAAGCGGGACGGCAAGATACGGCCAAGCTACAATCACCACACGTCCATGAGAGATGGACTAAAACAGAGTGATAATCGATGTAAATGAAAAAAAATCATATCCAATTGAGCTTTTAATCATAAAACTGTTCATGATCTTTACGGTGTTTAAATTAATAATGTATAACTCTCGGTTTCCTATATTAATGAATGGAAGTATAGGAGTTTTCGAACGCATGACTCGGCACTACTGGAATATCTGACCCAAACTTGATGTTCCTGATATTTTCCTGTCTGCCTTGCAACAAACCGTTTTCTTGACTTGCTTTCTCACTGCAAGCAAAATACATTAAACTCTGAAAGTGTAATACATACATCATCAAATAATCTTTACAGATTACGTCATCACAGAACACTATCTACAATCCGAGGGGTTCCAACTTTCATTAATCTGTCACTGCCTTGCCAACGCCTTCGACGTTGGGCTCTGAGGCCTTCTCTAGGGCTCCCTAATACAATTTGGCTGCGCCTCCGCCCCACTCTAAAGTCTGATTGATCCAGAGTCAAGGACACAAGGGACATCGGCCTTCATTTGAGTTCTTGTGATTGTTCTCACTTCAGAGCCACAGGTGTGGTTGGCGGTGTGGACTGGGAGATATGGTAGACTCACATGATATGACTTACAGACCACGGACGTTTACATGAGATTGGCGCTGCTTCCTAAATTACCTGCCAATTAAATAAGTCATACCGACATATTAAAATGATGCTTTTCTGAATAAAATATTAGTAATGTGGTCTCGCCTGCGTTTTTGATAAATTGCTTATGTTTAACCTCAACTAGTAGGTCGCGATGTATGTTTTTATCAAGTCGTGATCCAGAAGCAATGATCTTTATTCCTACAACGATATGGTGCTTGTATATAAATTGTGTTCATTCAAATCTCATAACAGTAATTCTATCAAAGGGTATTCGAATCATGCAGATTGAAGTAGTTGGAAATGAAGTTGAAATGAAGTTCATATCACAGTTACAAGATAGTTCTGTTACGGTCCAATTGTATGTTGTTTATGCTGGCACTGTGGTTACTATAATATTTCTCACCTTTTAAATGAGACCAGTAATAAAATGATTAACGCCCTCAAGATTTCTGCCACCTGGTCAAACAACTCATTATCATTCCGTCCAAAAATATTATATTATGCGCAACGGCCATATCGATGTTGAGTCCACGTCTTATGGCAATGGACGATTCATTGGGAGTAATCACCAGTCTGATCTAGTGGTAAACGTGCTCATGTAACAGGCTCTCACGCGTGCTCATGTAACAGGCTCTCACGCGTGCTCGGGTAACTGCCTCTCACTCGTGCTCATTTGACAGTCTCTCACGACTGCTCATGTAACATGCTCGCACGCGTGCTCATGTAACAGGCTCTCACGCGTGCTCATGTAACTGGCTCTCACGCGTGCTCATGTAACAGGCTCTCATGCGTGCTCATGTAACATGCTCTCACGCGTGTTTAAGTTACAGGCTCTCGCGCGTGCTCATGTAACAGGCTCTCACGTGTGTTTATGTAACAGGCTCTCGCGCGTGCTCATGTAACTGGCTCTCACGCGTGCTCATGTAACAGGCTCTCACGCGTGCTCATGTAACATGCTCTCACGCGTGCTCATGTAACAGGCTCTCACGCATGCTCCTGTAACAGGTTCTCACGCGTGCTCATGTAACATGCTCTCACGCATGCTCATGTAACAGTCTCTCACGCGTGCTCATGTAACTGGCTCTCACGCGTGTTCATGTAACAGGCTCTCGCGCGTGATCATGTAACATGCTCTCATGCGTGCTCATGTAACAGGCTCTCACGCGTGCTAATGTAGCAGGCCCCCATGTGTGCTCATGAGAGAGGCTCTCACGACTGCTCATGTAACATGCTCGCACGCGTGCTCATGTAACAGGCTCTCACGCGTGCTCATGTAACTGGCTCTCACGCGTGCTCATGTAACAGGCTCTCATGCGTGATCATGTAACAGGCTCTCACGGGTGCTTATGTAACAGGCTCTGGCGCGTGCTCATGTAACAGGCTCTCACGCGTGCTTATGTAACTGGTTCTCACGCGTGCTCATGTAACTGGTTCTCACGTGTGCTCATGTTACTGGCTTTCACGCGTGCTCACGTAACTGGCTCGCACACGTGCTCATGTAACTGGCTCTCACGCGTGCACATGTAACAGGCTCTCACGCGTGCTTATGTAACAGGCTCTCACGCGTGCTCATGTAACTGGCTCTCACGCGTGCTCATGTAACAGGCTCTCATGCGTGCTTATGTAACAGGCTCTGGCGCGTGTTCATGTAACATGCTCTCACGCGTGTTTGTGTAACAGGCTCTCGCGCGTGCTCATGTAACTGACTCTCACGCGTGCTCATGTAACAGGCTCTCGCGCGTGCTCATATAACATGCTCTCACGCGGGTTTATGTAACAGGCTCTCGCGCCTGCTCAGGTAACTGGCTCTCACGCGTGCTCATGTAACAGGCTCTCACGCGTGCTCATGTAACTGGCTCTTACGCGTGCTCATGTAACAAGCTCTCACGCGTGCTCATGAAACTAGATCTCACGAGTGCTCATGTAACAGGCACTCACGCATGCTCCTGTAACAGGTTCTCACGCGTGCTCATGTAACATGCTCTCACGCATGCTCATGTAACAGGCTCTCATGCGTGCTCATGTAACAGGCTCTCACTACTGCTCATGTAACAGGCTCTCGCGCGCTCATGTAACAGGTTCTCACGCGTGCTCATGTAGCATGCTCTCACGTGTGTTTATTTAACAGGCTCTCTCTCGTGCTCATGTAACAGGCTCTCACGCGTGCTCATGTAACTAGCTCGCACGCGTGCTCATGTAACATGCTCTCACGCGTGCTCATTTAACAGGCTCTCACGCGTGCTCATGTAACTGGCTCTCACGCGTGCTCATGTAACAGGCTCTCATGCATGCTCATGGAATAGGCTCTCACGACTGCTCATGTAACAGGCTCTCACGCGTGCTCATGTAACAGGCTCTTACGCGTGTTCATGTAACAGGCTCTCACGCGTGCTCATGTATTGTGCTCTCACGCGGGCTCATGTAACTGGCTCTCACGCGTGCTCATGTAACAGGCTCTCACGAGTGCTCATGTAACCAAGTCTCACTCGTGCCTATGAAACAGTCTCACGCGTGCTTATGAAACAGTCTCTCATTGTCACTATTTTTTGTTTACTAGCCGCGCTTTGAAACGTCCTTTGTTGAGGGGTTTCGGGCCGCAGCGACAGTCCGAAACCTGTGCTTGTGAGGAACACGCAAGCCACGACAGCTGCCAGGTGTCTGTTGCTTCGGATATCGGTTCTGTTAGGTAGAGTTGAAAAACATAGTATCAGAGGAGACCAACCCATCGATAAATGCATGGCTGAATTACAGAACAATTGGTCAAATTAGTATTGACGAACTCGCATTAAAATAACAATACGATCTCTTTTTATGTTAGAATCGCACCCGGTCAATGCTTCAATTTTGCTCTGTTCCCGCGAAGGATGAGTCTTTGTTGGACGACATATTGACATTCGTTGTCGCTTTTTGTTTATACGAATATGAGTATCCGAATATGTAGCTAGCAGGACATAAGCTATTCCACCAAATGTCAGTGATACTCTGAAGTAGACGCACTATTGGATCTTCCCCGCTGGCTGGCTAACATCAGCTGTATGTTTGATCAAAGAGAATGCTACTAAGAAAATTACGAGTTATCTTTTTTCAACACCGGACGACTTGCAAATGGGGATGATGACGGCCCACGCAGGGCACTCCATAAGGCACGAGATTGCCTTGTAAAATTAATAACCTTTTTGGCAGCTTGTGAAGTTGATCTATCGTTTTTCATGCATCGCATAGTCATTGTAAAGTTGAACATGTTTAGCACATCATACTCGAGAATCAATTACCAGTTGATGGCTTTGTTCATAGTTGACTCAACATCATGATTGTAAATCAGTGTTCACCATACATTGGAAAAATTCTACTTAGATGACCTGATATTTTTTTGTCCACACAAAATATTACGGAACTAATCCTATGAACGTTGCATCCTGCATGCTAGCGAGTTCAACGTATGAGATACAGACACTGTAGAGTGCGGCAACCAACTGAGGTATCGTGTTTCATGTTTGTTGGAACGGCGGACTTGGGATGAAACGCGTTCGTTTCATCATAATATTGACAACATAAAGGACCTGAACGACCTTGAAATCGAACTTATTGTGTTATGGTTAATGTAGAGTATATTTGCTCATACTTACATCGTAAATACGAACTGCGTTCATTCAATAATACAGGTATTGATAAATATTACATAAAGTGTCAACCAACTACCAAATTTAGGTTCAGGTGGCGCGTACATGCGTATGATGGGCCAGTTGCAATCTTATATCATCCTCACGTATCAAACTTAGGCCTCTTGTATGTTATAAGAATGGGTGGAATTTGATATGGGAACTGGTGACAACACATTCAGAACTACTTATTTGCCTCAATGTTATTTAGCATAATTAATGTTGCAATTCCTATCGACGATTAACACGGTGTTTTGGTTTGATATGATGTGGTCTGAGTTTATCTAAAAAATTATTGTCAATGATTATTTAGTCTGGTGTAATTGGATCTTTGGTATTCGAGGCACGCTACGGTTCGATAGTCGATGATCGATGTGAAATTGAAGGTTCTTTGCCGCTAGAAATCGGGAGAGACCAGAGGGTTTCCCTGCATACATTGTAACGGCCGACAGAGGTTTAGGCTTCCTTCCTTCTAATATTTTCCGATGAGGAGTTACAGATTTTTTTGGTTCCATAAGTAGCCATGGTGGGCAACATCTCGAAGCAGCCGGACTAGTCCCTCAGTACCTTCGTGTGGCGACTCTTTGAAGGCGAATTTTCATGCCATTCCACACTTGACAAGCTTTTTTTCCCTCACGGTTCGTAATGAGGCTTCTGTATGTACCGTATTTTTTATTTTGGATGATTTTACATCTAAAAAATATATATGAATCATGAATATAGTTATTAGGGACTTCGTCACAGGATTGCAGGACAGTTGTGAATCCCTACATCTGGTAACAGTTAGGATTTCAGTGTGAGCTTTTTCGAAGTGAATACAGGCCTTTTTGTTTCATTGTCATATCGATCACTTCCTATGTTAAAAATCTGTTTGAAATTTGTTAGCTGATATGTGGCAAAACCAATTGTACGATGTCCGGTCGAAACAATTTTTTGGAGAATCGATTTAATCTTAGATCGGATCTCTGAGACCGGATTCCTTCACAGCTCAAATTACATAATAATTTTGCCGACTTGTCAACATAAATGTTTGTATGTATAGATACAACCGTTTCCCCCTAATTGGGAGGGTGGCTAAGTTTGGCTGTCACAGAAGGGGGAGACGCCCAATTTCCCAGTCACATGACCGCTATGTCCATGCGGGGGCTCGAACTCGCAACATGCAGCACCAGAGGCTGGCACTGCAGTCCGACACGCTAACCACTCGGCCAAGGCGGCCATCATAACTAACAAACAAAAACGTAAACCTCTCAGTAAGTCACGCTACTTATAATTTATGAGCAGTTTTCAGCATAACTACCATGAGAAAAAGTTCAAGACCGTGCGCCGGTAGGGGAAGGACGTGAACAGAGTCGCTCCTCTGTTTTTGTTTATTTTGTCGTGGACTTCGCACAGTTATTTGGTTGAAAATAACATATACTGATCAGTGAACTTCAACAGAAAAATCGAGTACTAAATAATCATAATAA
>SDVV010036937.1:0-10895 GCA_016164225.1 Gammarus roeselii
ATTAGAAACGAGAACTGGATATTAAACACCATTCAAATTGACAGTAAATAAACTCTAAAAACCCAACTGGATGACCAAAAACCTATATCTATTTATTTTAATATATACTTATACTCCAGAGCAATCTCGGCTAGAAGAAAGTGTCGTGAAGCGCTAGGCAAAGAATCAAAGCTATAAAAATATCACATGTGATTCGGGTTGAAGTTTACACCAGAGATACTCAATACCCTTACAGTTAGCACAGCCAATAACCGCAGCAACCCGCAGGCATCACGTGACCTTCAAATGGTATCCTGAGCGATCAATTAAGCACCAAGAACCTGTTTATCCCTCAAGCAACACTTTGGCTTTGCACTGAGAAATACACAACAATTATGAATAACATATTACAACTTTTAATTAAATACTTGGAAACATGATAACCGAGGACATAATAGGGGAAACACGACAGGAACCAAGATATTATATCTGATATAAGTGGGAACATGCCAACTAGGAATCAAGATAACTGAGCAATATGATTACTCGAAATGATGGTAGCTGAGAAATATTACAACTTGAGAAACTGAAGTAAAATCTATGATGTATAGACATGTATAGACCTACAGCTGTTTCCCCCTAGCTAGGAGGGTGGCTAATCTCGGTTGACACAGAGGGGGGAGGCGCCCAATCTCGCCGCCAAAAGACATAATAAGAAAAAAAAAATGGACTAGTATAATGGTGACAGGGTAAGGAGAGCTCTCCCATACCCAAACAAGTGACCATTACGGGAGAGATGGCAGGTGTTCGCGGGGCCTGAACTCGAGGCTGTGGTATCGTTCAATTTCCCCTATTGAGATACAAATCTCAGATAGATCCCCCTTACTCCCCTGCAGAAGGTATCCCATTACAACGTGACATTTGCCGCCAGCGGCATTTCATGACAAACCTTGACACGGATAGAGCATCTATTTCTTGAAGATTCCTTAACCGATCATTGTATTGACATGCGCGTATTTTACTTGATTAGCATCACATTACAATTACCTTTATAGATGTAATAGCCAGACTTGGACTCTGATGGCTGGGTAACGTTTATTCGTTTTCTGTCCACTCGCTTCATAATGAACAGAAAAAAATAATACTATCCGTCGCTTTTTTCATCTCCTTCCAATCAGCTTGTCGGT
Source organism: Gammarus roeselii (assembly GCA_016164225.1). Taxonomy (NCBI): domain Eukaryota; kingdom Metazoa; phylum Arthropoda; class Malacostraca; order Amphipoda; family Gammaridae; genus Gammarus; species Gammarus roeselii. Next base: position 1,167 of record SDVV010036937.1, read on the forward strand.
TCAAATGTACTTACAGTATGTTTTAATCCCAAAACATGAGCTGCTTAGCGTGTGTTTTCCACAGCGAGCCACGATGTTCACAAATCTGCATTGCAATCAACGTTTTGAACAGAGGCTCATTACGGGAATCCCTCGGCAGCGGCATCTGCCGGCGCCGCTTGTAAAGTGACATGAGAATACGAGGGGTAGACGCAATCCATTATTTTTCTTGTGAGTCTATTTGTCCGCACTGTAAGGTAACATAAAAGGAATGACTTAGGAAATAGACTTTATGTAGGTAAATTTGGTTGATGCCCATAATCACCCCATTGAATTTCTATCTTTACCACACAATAAATATCAATTTGCAGTTCGACCTTAACCTCTGCGAATGGTGTATATGATTCGTTGCTTATTAACCCATGCACTGAATTATCCTACAACTAGGTCATGTTTTCATGAAACAGTGCACTGCATCAACGTCGCCAACAAAAAAAAACATGTTATATTAGTTCCAACAACTCTTTGTGGTTAATTGGCTCACCATTTGTTCATCTACTTCTTAACTTAGGACTTGACAGTAAAGTGCAGCCTATCACTTTGCAGTGTGCACCATTTTCTTGGTTGTTTGTTCACTCCACTAACAAGTTTGCTTGTTACCGCCTCATTTTGGCACGCTAGAGCCAAATGCTTCCCAAGAGTCATCCGTCCACATTACTGCTAATGAAAGCACCATCTGTTTAACTGGGAAGTGCCAGCTGCATATTAAGCCTCTCATTGCCGGTCGCTGCTAAGGAGGTCATTCGCTTTCAGGAAGTATATTAAAGGTAAGCCTTACATTGTTACCTGGTGAGGGTAATGAGAACGAGCGTACGTGACGGGGCTAATGCTGGGTATGATACTCGATGAGGGTAATGCTGAAAGTGGTACATGGCAAGGTAATGTGGCCGATGGATCCTGGTGTGAACAATGAGATCGATGGCACCTAATGAGGGAAATTCATCCGGTGATACCTGGTGAGGGTATTCGAAAAATGGTAACTAACGAGGGTTAAGCCGGCGGGCGGTCACTGGCGAGGGTAATGATGGGAGATTTACCTGGTGATGGCAATGCGATAGGTGACACCTGTTAAGGGTAATTCCAGAATTGTACCGGGTGATAGAAGTTTAATTTAGTGGTGGTAGCCGGAGATTGCACTGCGGAGGATGGTGCTTGGTGAGAGTAGGGTTGGTGGTTGTTTACGGAGAGGGTTATGGGAATAGTGGTACATGGTGAGGTAATGAGGACGGTGTCACCTATCGAGAGCAAATCGGGCAGTGGTACCCGGTGGGGATAATGCGAGCGGTGGTACCTGGTAGGAGAACTGCAAAGAATGATGCCGGGTGTGAGTTATGTGGACGGTGGTCGTTGATCAGGGTGATAAGGTCTGTGACATCTGGTGAGAGTAATGCACTCGGTGGTACCTGGCAATACGAATCCAAGTGGTAGTACCTAGTACGGGTAATGAGGCCGGTGGTTCCTGGCGAGGATAAATCGGGTGGTGGTACCGGCATGGTGAGGGCAAATCGATTGGTGGTACCCGTAGAAGGTCAAGCTGGTGCGTGTACCTGGTGACGGCAATGTAGACTATAGTACCTGATAATGCAGGCAGTGGCATCTGGTAAGGTTAATGCGGTCAGTGTACTTGAAGGAAATGCGGGCGGTGGGGCTTGGTAGGAATAATGCAAGCGGACATACCTGGTGAAGGTGACACAAACGGTGGTACATGGTGAGGGTTTTGAGGTCGGTGGTACCAGGCTATAGTAAGGCGGGTGGTATTCCTGTATGCATCGTAGTACGGGAGTTAGAAACATGCAAAATAACACAACAGATTTAGTTTATTTCGTCCGTAAGCCTCAAAAAATTATAGTTAGCGAATTCAAATGTATGTACATGTTTTTGGGCATTGGAGAGAACTTTTTAAGGTGGTTTTTAAAGGATATTAGGGGTATTTGGTTAATTTTTTTTCGGAAGCACCAAATTTGGACGATATGATGTCCATTTTGATTGGTGCCAAGATGTGTGTTCCTGAAACCGCCCGAGTCGATACTGAATAGACAATGTTCTTCATCCTTCTTATGATCGTGTGAACACAGGTTGGATGCATCGTCAGCTCAGTCCCGCATTTGAAAGGATTTTATAGCCGGAGAAATCACATTGGAACCATAGTGAAGGGGGACCGTCCTTCCAAAACGTGTGATATACGACCAGAATTAGAATTCATAAGCTTAAAAACACATAAAATTGGCTATCATTCTGGATTCTATATATCTTACCCGTGTTTAAGGTAGCGGCCATATTGTATTAATTCAATAAGGCGGCCTCGAGAAACACCCGGAGGCTCATTATGAAGTGGGAAACATAAGGAAAAAATCAACGCTTGTGTTAGAAAATGAACCACTGTCACAATATGCAATAACAGCCCGGACCAAATAACAAAATTCCGATTGTCTGCAAGGGGAATTAGCTTGTGTGCTGGTGAGTAGTCAATTGTCTGTAAGGTGAATTAGCTTGTGCGCTGGTGAGTAGTCAATTGTCTGCAAGGGGAATTAGCTTGTGCGCTGGTGAGTAGTCAATTGTCTGCAAGGGGAATTAGCTTGTGCGCTGGTGAGTAGTCAATTGTCTGCAAGGGGAATTAGCTCGTGCGCTGGTGAGTAGTCAATTGTCTGCGCCCGTGCATCGGTCCGCTTGTCGGCAGTCAGTTGTCTGACGATTGCCTCGTTGATTAACGACTGGTGAGTCGGTGGACTAAGCGGCGGGAACGGATGGACGAGGCCCTTGGCAGCAGCAAGGCTTTAGTTCCCTGGGTCCAGTGGGAGTGACCGTTATTTATCCCGAGTGAGTTAATAGTGACTGTGCGTTTTCTTATTGAACGTATCGCTGCGATTTCTTACATTTGTAAAATTGACGTTAGAATCCTCCGTGGGAGTTAAATTCATATGGGAATGAGTGACAATACTAGGCTAAAGTGGCTCTTTATTATTTATGTACATTTCTACCCCGTTGGGTAACACTGAATCTGTTCCAGTGCGGAAACAAGCTTGAATAGTACTTTGGTGTTTACGTTTAGGTGTTTTCTATTGGTCAGCGACGCAGTGCCGTGAATGGAAGTGCAATTCAGTTTGCGCTCATTTAAAAACTAGAAAATGCACTCGTTATCAATGAGTGCCAAGTGAGTTCGAAAACACCATCGCATACTGTTCTTCGCGTCTAAGATCCAAAGCTTACAAGTTTACAGGGTATAGAAACTTTTGTTTGCTCCATCATAATAAGAGCCGGTCACCGCTCTAAGCCGAATTTCGCTCCGATACCGAATATCGTCTCACAAAAGTTAAAGTTTTCAACTTAATTGAAGAGATCGACTATCATCTCTATAGAGGGAGAGCAATAAGGCATCTCAAAGGGATATCTCCTGGGGGTATCCCTGGCTCACCCGCCTCCCCGCGGTGTCCTCGTTAGTTAACCACCAAATTTCATTTGTCCCTTTGTGTAAATATGTTTTGAGTTAGAAGATCTCTTCACCGTCCCCCTCTTTCAGTTTGTAGTTAAATCCCCCCCCCCCCTGGTGCACAAAGAGGTGAGTCCTCCACTGACACCGGGGTTTGAAAAGAAAAGATTAAACTGCTACAAAATAAAGTTTATATGAAACAAAAACCGTACCCCAAAGTTTGCTGTAAAGAAGGCCCCACCTTTATTACCCAGAACCCCGGGTAGGAGCCGAGATCAAACAATGGGCAGAACCATGCCCCATCAGAGAGGGTCTGACGGCCTCTCCAGAGCCTAACACTAAAACCAGTCTGCGAAAAAAGAATGACGAACCCGTCATAAGTTCCTCATCGACAGTAGACCTGACTCAGGTCGGTGTCGATGACACAAATGAACGCTTCTCGAAGCTGGACGCGAATATGATCGGAATGCAGAATGTCCTGGGCAAGATAAGCAAAATGATGGGCCGAGCTGGAGACTGAGGACTGCTCGGCGCTCTCCAGTGAAGTCGGTGAACGTCTCATTAAACTCGAGAACCTCTTTGCAACGATTGGATGAGCTTATGATGAGGATAGAGGCCAGGGAACCCGTAATCTTTTCGTGTGCTTCCGCCTCTAACCTCTCCGATAACATCGCTCTCCTCCCAGCCAAAACTCATAACGCCCGAACACCAAGAAACGTAGAGAGGGTACAATACAGTCGATTTGAAGACCACAACCTATTTAACAACTGTCCTAAATTCCCAGAACGCTTGAAATTGGCATTTGGTGTCAATGACAGACCGGATATTTGCCCTTATTAACTACGAACTGGGCTCCATGACTGGCCGTCCAATTCTCAACATCACCGCCAGCGGTGACGACAGCTTGACCATTAAAGTAGACCCAAAACTTCAAAGTGACACTATACTCTCCAAAAACAGAATATGCGAAAAGCCACATAAAATCATACCACACCCAACTTTTTCCATAAGATCAGGCCTGATTTACATCGAGGGTCTCCCGAGTGATGAAGCCGACGAGTTCATCACCGGACTCGTTCAATGAGCGGAATGTAAAATTGAAGCAAAAATCGCACCAAAAATCAAACTAAAAAGGAACATCACCACGGCCCTCCTGCTTAAATTCAATTGCCCCACCCCACATTACTACATAGACATACCTTTCTTTGACGCCAAACCAAGGTTACACCTTTCTCAAGACGTTCGATGCTGTGCTATAAATGCCAAAAATACGGACACACGAGCAGAGATCGTCACGATAAGCAAAGATGCTCACACTGCTCCCAAGACGACAACGATAAATGGGACGATCCCTTGACGTGCCCATCAGAAGAATCTCACTGCTTTTACTGCAAAGTAAACGGCCACCCTACGGGACACTGAGACTGCTCCCAGGACAAGATTGAGAGGGAGATCCTGCAATACCAAGCGGAGCACAAAGTCGAGCGACGAGAGGCTGCGGCCGCGATTCGCTCCCCCTCGGCTGACCCTCCCACCCAGGAGAGAAGATCAGCGTAATTTTCTACCCATTTCATCATAACCCTTGTAGATAGCGGTAAAAACAAAGTTGCTCCCTCAATGAACCCATTCACCATGATGAACCCGCTCTCCAAACAACTGGGAGGCAGACCGATAAACATAAACCGACAGGGAAAGAAGTATCTGGCCCACGTCGTAAATATCGAGCAAAGCAACGCTATACAACAGATTAACAAAATAGACAAACACAAAGTAACTGTCGAAATACATCTGTTCTTCAATGCTACAAGATGAATTAAATACACTTCCAACAACACTCCCATAACTGACCTAAATGTTTTTGCAGCAGGTTTAGCAAAGGATTACGGCATTACCAAAATTTCCCTAGCAAAATGGATCAAACCACAAAAAATGCACACTACCGCATATCAAATCACTTTCCCAGGACGTGACACACCGGAATTCATAGTAATCCCGAGCGAACAGGGAAAAAACCAAAAAACTTACCCAGTGGGGACATGGCCTGCAATGTTCAAAAAATGCCTGTAATACGGCCACGTCATTAAATACTGCCAGCCATACATACCCCAACGCTGCCAGAGGTGCGCCGGCGAACATGACCGTAAGGACTGCACAGCCCACCAACCAAACTGCTATCACTGCTCATGCCTTCATGAGGCAGGTGACCGCGACTGCCCAAAGCAGATGGACCAAAAAGCAATGACAATCATACAAAATGACAGCAGAGTCACACGAAAACAAGCCATCCAAATCTTTTACAACGAGAACCCAAACTGCCATAATTTTAATTACGCCAAAGCAGTTACATCTACAACTAAGTCTACCCACCAGACGACACTCGCATACCGACAACAAAAACTATTAACATGACCCCAGCACCCCTCTCCAGTCTTTACAATACCACAACCAGCCCAGCGGCCGCCCTGTAATACATACAGGCGTCCCAAGCAACGAATCCACCAACGCCCAGGAGAGCCCTGCGATGGATGCTGCCTCGGTCGACCACGAGGAGAGGTTCAATAACCTGAAAGTCAAAAGGCGAAAAGATGAAGATTTCTCCGACGACGACCGCGGGGTACACGACGCCATCTCGACAAGAAGCAAAATGATTAGCAACAGCTCACGAACCACAGCTCTCCTCGATCAGAGCGTTGAATGACTTCTGACCGTTTCAGCTGCGATCGCAACCAGCGAAAACCAAAGTGAGGTATCCAACCCTTAGCTACAATGCCCGACACCAGAACATCTCACTAGTGAGACATGCTACATACGACGAACATCAGGCGCAGGTTTTCGTAGCACACGTTCCACAAAGTGGAATTCGGCAAAAACTGCAAATTTCAGTCGTTCTATTTCTGCAACAGGTTCGACGTTCGTTGGATGTGATAGCAGCACCAGACTTGTCGGTGAGACGGACTTTAGCTGCTGGACTAATGGATTCCATATCATCTTCTATCACATCAACGGGTGTATTTTTCGTGAGCTCTTCACACACATTTTGTATGAACACTCTACGGCTGATATTTGAACCACTCACATGCTTATTTACAATGTGACTGTTTACTAAAGCCATGTCAATCACATTAGAGGACACATGCATTGGCCAACGCCTACAACCAGTTTTTACAAAGTACATCCTTGACACTTGATCAACGACTTCAACAGCAACCTTGTTTTTCTTGCAGAATAAAATGGTGTCTGTTTTTTTCTTGGGTTTAATCTTCGATGGGTATTTGAACATCTGGGTGCAGACCACTAAGAAGTATAACACATTTGTATTTCTTACATCGATATGATGTTATAGTCATTGCAGTATTACCTTCGTGTTCCATTACTGTAATTTCGTGGAGCTGCTCGGACACTTTGCATTCATTTGGAACTTCTTTACGATTTTGACGAATTGTGCCTACAAGACTACATTTCTGCTTAGCAAGACGGAGTGCAAGATCTACAGATGTGAAGTGGTTGTCGCAAGTCAGTTTGTATGTCCTCGTTTAAAAGTGGAGTAATCAATTTCAATACTACATTGCATGAAACACTGACATCGGATTTCTTAAAGTCATCCTTTCCCAAGTAAAGAAAACCAATGAATAAATATTCATTTTCAACGTTTACTAGACGCCAAAATTTGATTCGGAACTTATCTGGCTTACTAGCCATGTATTGGATAAAATTGCAGCGTGCTTTGCAAGATAGAAACTGTTCATTTATGGTAACGTACGGACTCGGTATAATTGATTATTTGGCAGTTTTCAATTATTGTATTCCATATCTGAGATGCTAAGCAAAACTTGTCTTATGCCAAGTGTTGTCGTCTTTCGATTTTCAAGTCATAACGTAGGTATCGCATTATTTCCAGAAATCAATTACGTGTCCTAGTCTTTATGAATAGCGGACACCCCCAAAAAAAAATTCACATGCTTTTCAATGGCAAGTTGGGTCCACCAATGATGCCACGACAAAAAACTGAGCCAATAATCTTAGCTAGCTCACCCAACGTTACAGTCCAGTCTTTGTTCTTTGTAACACGCTGTCCTTTAGCAATTATGGACTTTTGGATGTGTCTCAACATCGATTCATCGTATAAAATTTTGAATGCAAAAAGCGGACTATATCACCTATTACACATCTGACGGAATATGCTGAGGGACCAGAACAAATTCGTACAATGTTCTGAGCCTGCAATTGTCCTCTCATTGTTCCAGGATGATCCGTCTATACTTTTTAGATTTGTAGACGCAGTACTTATAGGAGCTTTAGATGTGGCACTTACTAGTTGTTCTTCATCTTCTGAATCGGATGAAGATATCGATGCGTCAGCTGGCGTGTATTCTTCAACTCCTTATTCAGAGTCAAGTTCGTCACTGCCCTAAACATCCGAATAAATATTGTTTAATGTTTCCAAGATCTGATCAGGGTTCAGCGCTCTACGAGACATAGTGGTGGAGCGAACAAACTCACTCGGCAACGAGACTTAGTGGTGGAGCGAACAAACTCACTCGGCAACGAGACTTAGTGGTGGAGCGAATAAACTCACTCGGCAACGAGACATAGTGTCTCGGCAACGAGACTTAGTGGTGGAGCGAATAAACTCACTCGGCAACGAGACTTAGTGGTGGAGCGAATAAACTCACTCGGCAACGAGACATAGTGATGGAGCGAACAAACTCACTCGGCAACGAGACTTAGTGGTGGAGCGAACAAACTCACTCGGCAACGAGACATAGTGGTGGAGTGAACAAACTCACTCGGCAACGAGACACAGTGGTGGAGCGAACAAACGCACTCGGCAACGAGACATAGAACGTCTCGGCAACGAGACGTTCAGTACCGGGCGAGCCTGGTTACCAGACGTACGGCACTCCCTGTTTGTATGGTGCGCGTCAACTGACGTTTACCGGCTTTTCCAGGTATTCATCACCCCTGCATGCGTATAGGTAGCTAAAAAATAATGATATTTACATATATTGTTGATAATATTGAGACAGTTTGAGTCTTAAAATATTAGGTGAAAATCGCAACACAACTTAGAGTTATAAGGAAGATAAAATGCGTCAATTGACGAGCACAGTCCTCTTAGTGTTAACAACATTGCAACGAATATAGTAAAATAATGCTAGTTGAAAAATCACAAAATTATAATAAATTTCTACAGATGATGAACATTTTGTTCTCTGGCAAGCTGAAACAAAAACAACATCTTATGTCAACACCGAACTCTAGCAATAATTTTGAAAACCGTTGTATACCTATGATTAAAACTGATTTTAAGAAGCAGCCATGTAAAATATATAGTGAAATAATTCCATTTAAAACTCAAAAACCCTCAGTAAATCATTCTGGTGCTGAGCTTTTTTCCTATGTCAAACAAAACAATAGCAGCATCCTGTATCAACACCGGACACTTGCAATTGTTTCTATCACTACAGACTACCAATGCCTAATCCATCTTAAAAATAGAGTTACAATACAAAACATACACAAACCCATTACATAAAATCATCACTATACCTACGCCAGCTGGCCACCCGAGTGCCTACCGGAAAACAATACATGCATGCCTTAATACTTAGAATAAGTAACGGAGACCTATTACTGCAATTAACAGGAGGAAACTGATAAGAAGATTATAAAAAAAAGTAAGAGTGAGTGCGATCGACAAAAATTCAGATGCGTAATGAACTTGTCGCCCATGGAAATATTACCCCCTCAGCCCCCTCCCCCACTCCAAAGTCATGATATAAACATATTCCTATCAATATTAATGAAAAAATAATGAACAAAAAAGTAACCAGGTCTACTCAATACAGCAAGCTATAAGAAAAACCACTTCTTGCGATAAGAAATCAAGATAAGACCACTCGAACCTGCTGCACCCGTGGTGGTACTGTCCATGAGAGTAAACTGTCTGACTATTGTACCTTACTATTCCAACAAATATTGCATACTCGCCAAAAAAAAACTTTCGAAATACAAAACAATCGAGAATCCAACCACCACCCCTTCAGCCATCAACCAGGTGGCAGCCGCCAGACAGCCGAGCAAGACAATAATGTCCTATCTATATAAGATAACAATGTATCGATAAAACACACACAAAATGAACAATCATTAAAGCAAAATTATCTTATGTTATACAATTTAACATTCAAAACATGAAGCATTCTCGAATCCAGACAACATGTAGCCGAGCAAGTCAATTATGCGCCATCTATAATTAGATA
>SDVV010036938.1:0-10895 GCA_016164225.1 Gammarus roeselii
TCTCAATGCACTAACTCAAGTCAGTCCAGAATTGCTCCCTCTCCTCTTCACTCCTCTCGCTGCCAGGTCGGTAAGCACTCACAAATGCCCATCTTTCTACGCCTAACTTAACTTTCACCCATATCAATCTTGGGGACACCTCCTTCCATTCGGTAGCGCTACTAGCCAACCGATCACTCAATATCAAGACCACACCTTCTCGTGCCCTACCTTCCTCCACACCAGACTTTCTTCCACTTACAACATCAAACTCACATTTGCCCTTGCCTTTCAACTTCGTCTCACTCAGCGCCAACACATCTTACCAATCTCCCTCCTCATTATATCACTCGTACTACAGCCACGCACATTCAGCGATCCTATCAATAGGAGTCGGAGAGGCGTGTGCCTCTCCTCCCCCCGCTCGTCTTGCCGTCTTCGAGGAAAGGCTTCACAGAGAACGGGATTCCTAGCCCCTTCGCTCCGCCCTTTTAGTCGCCTTATTCGACACGCATGAGTTACGGTAGCACGATTCTACTCCCGGCTACGGAGCGCCCCTTCAGTCGCCTTCTACGACACGCGGTGGATACGGTAGCAAGATTATAAAGCCCCGGCTACAAGGCTAACAATGCTAAACAAAGAGAAACATTTAAAAGACTTGAGACGTATAACCATTTGTAAACATCGAGCAATAACTCGAAGGTCTTGCTAAATGAATAAAAAATGAATTCTATGTGTACAGATATGTACACAAGAAACCTAAAAATGTTTAGATTTGCACAGTTGAAAATCGTGTTGTCAAAGCTTGAACTAGCAAGATACGGCACTACGGACTGGAACTGTTACAGATACAAAGAGAAAAATATGGAGATCTGTGTCAGCAGCAGTGCTCGACAGTCCAATGTATTACCTCAAGCGCTCTATCGTTGCCACCCCTTCTCTAACCACGTGCATACCGTTTCTCAACGGGACAACCAAAGACGGAATGATTTCTGAGGCCGTAAATAAATTCTCCTCCACACAGGTCTGTCCATCGCACTCTCGTTTGTTACCTCCATACCGATATCTTGCTTTCTTAATGCCTTCTTCACGCTATCCGTCCACACACAAACTGCGGCATTCTTCTAGACAAACTGTCACTTACCTCTACTCGCATCACTCTTTTCCACAATTTATCAGCAGCCTTCTTCACCATATGTCTCATCAACCTTCATCACCATATGTCTGAACAAGCTGAAACAGGTGAATTTACTCTGTCCTCCAACTTCCTCACTATCCCCGTTTTACTTAGAACATCGACACTATTGTCCCGATCCCTTTTGTATAACTCCAGTTTAAGTGGCCCACACACTTTGGATCCTTCTTCACTCATAATTTCACCACGATTTCCTCTGGTTCAGTCTTTTTTAGAAGGGTGCAATGATACTTAATAAACTTAACTTCATCAAAATAACTTTTCATTTTCACTGACACTGATATCGATAACATCGTCCTTCCTCGAACATCTCATTACTTTTATCATACCCTCATTGCCGTTCAGCTGCCTCTTCTCACACACCCTACTATGCTTTGATTCCAGCATCGATACCTTCTCCTCCGAGTTCACAACCTGGGCTTAGCATCACAAGCAGCGATTCTACGGCCCCCCATTCCCGACCATTTTCTTCCAACCACTCCAATCCTTGGGAAAATACACTCACGTTCACCTCGTTGACCGCTCCATCCAAATTGAGATAGAATAGCTATTAAAACATAATGCAGTCCTACCTCGGTTCCAGCTGTGCTGGGAACAAGCGTTCCATTCGCTCAAACTCTGCAATATTCTCTGCTACCAACATAAAAACTATGGATCGCTCCCAACGAAATATCCCCGATCCAAACTAATGACTTAGTTTGGATCGGAAATATTTCGTTGGGAGCGATCCATAGTTTTCATGTTAGTAGCACAGAATATTGCAGAGTTTAAAGCGGATGGAATGCTTGGTTCGCAGCAAAGTTGAAACCGAGGTGAGACTGCACTTGAGCATTAGTAGACGTTGATAGTTTTCTGCCTCAGATCGATTATGATAATTATAGTATCATTAAAATTTAAAGCCTTTACATATTAAGGGGGAAAAATATCCTCATGTGATTAATACAATTTTGAAGTAATGAAGATCTTTTGGTGTTGAATGTAATTGATTTGCCGCGTTATGTCGACTGAAGGAAGACGACGCTCTTCATATATGTCCAATCAACAATTATATTGCTTGCGTCAGTGTGCTTATATACAATCGCAGGATTTATGTATATTAATGTCACTAACGAATCTTCAATGGAAATGTGTATATTGACATAACTTCATTTGTGCACTACCTAACAATCCCCATGCAGTGGGATGTGATCAAATGTTAATTTTGTTCGGGGCTGCAATACAAATTTTAATTCAAAGACCAACCGAACGCCAGATAAAATTGAATCAAACGGAAACAGAATATTCAAATGAATACTCTCAGGTTCAGTGCGGTGATACATAATCAAATAATTTGATTACAGCGACAAAAAAAATATCTTGAATGAAGCCTTTCCTTTTTAATCACATATGAACATATCCAGTGGTTGTTATTTTCCGGCTCAAGAAACTATTATTGTAATCAACTTCACGTTCGATTGAAGATGTCTACGATATAAATAATTATTGAATAAATTCCCAACGTCTGTATAATAAAAACAGAGAACATTTTCAAAACATGGAAAGAAGTGGAAAATACACTTAATCAATATTTGCTTTATGAAATTTCCAGTTTAATAATGCGCACCAATGAATAGAGTCAGATTTTTTTTCAACATTCTTTCTTACTTATCGGAAATAGAAATAAGTGTAATGATTTGAATCATCAGTTCATGTTAAATGTTTCCAACAACATTTTTGTACAGAATCACCAGAACTTCGGTTACACACGCAAATTATTTGAGGCCTGTTATGCATTTGACTGATGCAGTCTACAACCGCTGTTGCAGGTATTGGTCTCGGTTCTGCACACGGAATTTCTGTTTTTTGACTAATATATTCCTTTTGAACACCCACAGTGTTGGTTTTCAAGCTGCAACTATTTTTTGACTGGTTTATTTATTGATCGATGGGCTAGTCAGTTGTGGTCAGTTTTAAAACATCACTGCTTTTTCAGTTGAAGTTTATATTTGATGATTACTGTTTTTTTTACTCTAGATTCGAATTTAATGTGCCAATTAATATAAAAGATCCTTTCTTTTATCGGCGATAGAAGTAAAAACGACGGAAAATGAAAAATGGGAGCAAAAAACTGCTGCCACTTCCTTTAATTGACAAGTGTCGAGTCCCTCGCTGCTCCTTGCATCTCGAGGTGAAGTTATTGGCTTCTCAGGAAATGGGACGGCTCGCGCATCGGTTTGGGAGAGAGATATGTAACGTTGGATTGGGTACGGAAAAGGAAGCTGGAGGGCAGTTCTGGATCGAGAACCGTTTACATTTATTTATGGGAAAAGTATCGATGATAGCTGTAATTCTACTCGTCTTTATATATTTATGGCAATTGAATTCAAGGTTTTAGCAGCTCTGTATTTTAAAAATAGTTGAGACTGTGTTGAGGAGTTACGGGGAAGTTGCAAATCCGCATTGTTACGAAGATCATATAAAGGCTAAATGATTCAAAGCTCTGTCGACAGAGTTGCTAATTTCGTGTAAACGTTGTAAACGTTTACACAATTCGTCAGAAACGTATGAATAAGCCTTGTTCATATATTTCTGATGAATTGTGTAGTTGTTTATGCCTCTACCAACGAAATAATCCTAAGACCGATCGTTCTTAGTCATAAGCGTGTCATCTGAACACTATCGCATACTAGCAGACGTGACCACACATTGCCTCTTTTTTGGCAATGGGATATTCTCCCACTGTGTAACATCACTAACTTTTCTGCTTCGGCGTTTGTCTACAAAGCTTTAAACACAAAAGACTTTTAGCAGGAGTCGTAAAACAATTTCTAATTTTGTACAGGATGCCACACGATTTGGATAATTTGCCGACAACAAATGAGACGTGATCTTTATGAAAAGGCGGGTAAACGTGTGATGAAGCGAGCAAAAAGGATCGTTGATGTAAGATAGGGTAGGCGGTAGTAAAATTACTCGGATGAGAACAAGGTGATGTTCTGGACGAGGCCAAAAGAATGGGGAGGGGGAGGTTGTGAAGGAGAAGAGGAGGTATATGCGTTCGAATGTCGTTGGAGTGCTGTACAGAAGAGGTGACCTGAAAACGTTCGAATGTCGTTGGAGTGCTGTACAGAAGAGGTGACCTGAAAACTTCATGGATTTTTTAATGTTCTTGATAACAGAGATGGAAATATTATTGCTGGAGTGGTGGATTACATAAGCCGGTTATGAGCAAAAAAACTGGCGGGCATTGCTAACGAATATTTGCAGGAAGCGATGCAGGAGATAAAAACAGGGAAACCCCCTGCTCTAAACAGGGTTGCGGTCGAGTGTTTTCAAGAAGGGTGGAGTAATGGTAGTGAAAGGGTTGTTGAGGTCACGAAATCTGTGTTTTGCGTCTGACGTGGGGCCGATTGAGTCGTGCGGTGACTGCATTTGCTGCGCTGTATGGAGACAAAGGAGCTAGGAGTTATTGCAACAGTGAAATAAGCATAAGGTTTTTGTTGGTGGTGGGTCCCTTGTACGGGAGATTGCTAATCAAGAGGATCAGAAACAGTGCGGATTGTGCGATCAGAGTGTGTACATTCCGGGCTTCGCGGATCTGGTAAAACCTGCGATAAGGTCTTTCGAGAAAGATATGAATAAGGCTTATTCATACCTTTCTGACGAATTGTGTAAACGTTTACAGCGTTCACACAATTAGCAGCTCTGTCGACGGAGCTTTGAATCATTTAGCCTATGTATGTTCTTCGTACCAATGCGGATTTGCACATTCCCCGTAACTACTCAACTCAGTCTCAACTATTTCTAAAATACAGAGCTGCTAAAACCTGGAATTCAATTGCCATAGATATGTAAAAACGGGTAGAATTATAGCTACCATCGAGCGTAAACTAAAATTATAAATGTTTGAACTTGAACGTGCAGAAATTCTTGAATTGTTGTTTGCTTTCGCTATCAACTTATCATGTCAACAACTAATGGTTCATCAGTTTTCTTTTACAGATATCTTCATTCTATAATTTTTCACGCTAAAAATGCTCAAATTTGCAGATTATTTTGTTCATGTGAAAATCCGTTCATTTATTATACCCATCGGTTATGACTCAGTTTTTTGTGTGCATATATAAACATGTCATGCTAACTATGTCGTTAGTTTAAAATTGGTGTGATCGTGCGCCAATCAGTGTATGAGTAAGGTAATAGACAACCTCATATCGAACAGATTCTACTCCCAAGTTTTTTAGTAAATGTCAGTCGAAGCAGTAAATAGTCATGATAAAGTAAACGTCGGTGATCATACCTACTAGGCTTATTTTACTTGAAATCAATGGTTCAATATAACGCACTTATCTTCCTCGACATTTTAAAAAGTGCAAAATAGAGGACGACCTTCAACAATGTTCATCGGTTAGTCCTTACTCCTCACCCTAAGTTATAAGGTATATTAGCTTCATTCATTCATCTTCAGAACCACTCATGCTAACAAAGACTTGGTACGTATCATCTTTGTATTCTGATATTTAAGTTTTTTTGTCAACATGTCATTGTATCTAAATAAATTTTAAATCCATAAATCCTTCTCTTTCCTCTATTGTAGCATAAACCACCATCGACTCCCCCTGGAACAACTCCTCATACGTTTTTTTCTTCTGCGAAAACGTTATTTTGAACCTATTCACTCCACCACTCGCAACTCTTTCGTTTAGATCCGCCCGATCGGCGCACGCCATACACATTTCTTGCACATCTCAACACTGCACCTCTGAACGTCTCTCATTCTTCATCTGCAGTGTCCAGACCCTGTTTTCTCGTACATTTCAATACTGCACCTCTGAACGTCTCTCATTTTTCATCTGCAGTGTAGGCCCTGCTTTCTCGCACATCTCAACACTGCACCTCTGAACGTCTCTCCTTATTCATCTGCAGTGTCCAGACCCGTTTTCTCGTACATTTCAATACTGCGCCTCTGAACGTCTCTCATTCTTCATCTGCAGTGTCCAGGCCCTGCTTTCTCGCACATCTCAACACTGCACCTCTGAACGTCTCTCATTCTTCATCTGCAGTGGCCAGACCCTGTTTTCTCACACATTTCAATACTGCACCTCTGAACGTCTCTATTTCTTCATCTGCAGTGGCCAGGCTCTGCTTTCTCGCATGAAATATCCCTACTTCAACATCTGTTAGAATTCCTCATCCCTGCGGAGTTCCCTGCCCTACCTTCCCTACCTCTCTTCTTCCATCTCTTCTACTTAAGGTCCACCCCCTCTCTACTCTCGATCTTCCATCCACCCATCACTCTCTTCGAGATCTACACAGAATCCATCTGCGCTCTTGCCACCGCAGAAACCACGGGTCATCTACACCCATGAGTACTTGAGGTCTTCTTTCGTCATGAACAAACAGTTTCAATCATCAGCTCCCTCTCCATGAATTGTCGTTTCAGGTTCTTTATACCCACACTTCATCACACTATCAACCTATCGAAGGGAATGGGAATAGATATCAGGCTCTGTCACCGCTCCAATTGGAGCTTAGTGTGTCGCATGAGACTTCCTGTACGGAATAGCGATTAACAACTTAGTTGAACGAGAGAGAGACGTAAAACTTACCCCAACTACTTTCCAAGTTTCCTACTTGAAATTGAGTTGTGTTAAACCTAACGTCTTCTGGTGCTTCAGCAGATGGTGTGAGAAACACTTCTCGACAGCAGATAACACCATGACGGAAATTGTTCTGTGTTATCTTGGAATTGAATGGCAACACGAAGCCTGACAGAATTAAGGTTGCAGTGATGGGGCCAAATGTGAGGTCCTTTATTTGTAAGAGCTCAACTTATAATTTATGTCGCGTTGTTTCCACATTGTCTGCACGTATGTTATTTTGTGTTACGTATATGTTACTCTCGTGTTCGCACTCGCCTGTTTCTGAACTTGTCAGGTACTTGCAAAAACATTCGAACATTCAGACGTAAGCTGTGTCACGATATCATCGTTTAGTTTACAGCATATATCTAAAATAGCTGCTAATTTCAAAACAACGCCTGAAGACAGTCAGTTTTCAGAGGAAATGAATAATGCCGGAGGAAAACTGGTTGTAGCAGATTTTACATCATCAAGATGCCCTCCATGTCAGCGCATTGCCCCCACTTTTTCCAGCTTAGGAGAAAAATTCCCTAGTGCCCTTTTCCTCAGTGTTGATATTCAGCAGTGTCCTAGTTCAGCTCAACAGAATGGCATCACTGCCACACCAACCTTCATCTTCTACAGAAATAAGACCAACTTGACAGCTTGTCTGGTGTTGACCCCGATCCCCTGGAAGCACGAGTCCGCAAGCACTACACAGAGGCCGACCAGGTCGAAAGTAGTATATATAGGTGCAAGAACAGCTTTCTAGAGTCACTAGAGTCATGCAGCCTTGACTCAAGCGGTCGTACGGGGGTTCGCGCAGAAACGGGGAGCGGAGGGCGTAGAGTAAGACGGGGGTCAGTGAGCGGAAAGCTTATAAATGTTAACGGTTTATATATTTACATAAGGGTATTAGCAATATCAATGCTTGGAGGGTGTTGCAACTTCTTTGCATGTCATATTGCATTTTCAATGCTGTGTCCTCTGAAGGTTTTTTGGGTATTGATAAACATAAATTTATGAGATAATTTATATTGATAATAACTTATATATAGTATTATATATTGAAATACCCCACTTTCCGGACACCTTCATGATGAATTTTCAACCTCAAAATCATTTCTACGTTGCTCGCTGTTGATCAGTTTTCACGTAGCATAGATTCAATTAGTTTATTGTTATTTTTACCCGATTGTATTTATCAGTACCCCTGCACTAAGCTTTACTTACTCCTGCAGTTACCTATTCATTCGTATTTCTTTGTGAGCTAACCGATGAAGGAAAATAGATGCAATATATACAGAATGACTGAATCATTCTTAGAGAAGAATTACTTAGGAGTATAATTGACTCATTCGATGCTTGATTGGTGGGTTCGTAGCGGTGGAGGGTTTGAATATTTGTGTATGTTTTGTTCAGTTATCACTAAATATTCTTTTATAGGATTAATGCAGTAGGCATGTCTTATAACTCAATTTGCAGCCTTAGTGTGCGAACGGCCCTGTTTGTACCAGACTGAAAGAAGGATTGCAGGCAAGGTTCTGTGTTTCCCATCTATTTATTTCTTATGTATACAATATCTAAAGAAATAGTAAGGATTATTTGTCAGGTT
Organism: Gammarus roeselii; assembly: GCA_016164225.1. NCBI lineage: Eukaryota > Metazoa > Arthropoda > Malacostraca > Amphipoda > Gammaridae > Gammarus > Gammarus roeselii. The sequence continues at coordinate 8,390 of SDVV010036938.1, forward strand.
GTTTGCGAGTTAATGTATATTTTTTTCTTTGGATGCTGTTTCTTCGTTACGAGAATCTATCTACCCCATATTGCATAATCCAGGCTACAACCAGACATATCAGTGTTCCATTGACGCGGTGTTCCAATGTAGAAAATACCTGAACGATATGGATTTACTGTAAGTTAAAATATTATGTTATCCATACTTAGTAATGATCGATTGATTTAAGTGGAATTTGTGTTGTTTTTGGAATTTCGATCTGTTAACTCATACAGTTTTAGGCATTTTAGGGTACTTCAGGTTTGCATCTTCCACATTATTTCAGGCATAATTGGTTCGTTATTGCATCATTTTGGTATTTTTATATGTATTTATGAACTTTTGTCTCGATTAAGCCGTAGTTATTTTAGTTAAAGAGGTGTTAATTTATCCCTGTTTTGGACAGAAGTTGAGGCTAATTTCATTAGATTTTTGTATGTACTATACCGTATTTACTATAAGTTTTAGTTGTGTCACTCGTTTGTCTTGGTATCTTATTCACATTTCTTGTTTGTTTGGTTAAATGCTAGTTCATTTTCTTCCATCGTGTTTTTAATGTATGTATTGGGTATGGTAGAGAATTAATCTTCTTGCTTTATAATAACTCGTGAGTTTTAGTATAGGTCCTTCAGTTTTGTATGTTCTGTTGAATTTCCATCTTCAATGCAATCTGGTGGATATTTATACAATTTATGATTTATTACGTTTGAATTTACAATAAAGAACATTATTCCAGGTCTAATTAGTTATGTGTTGTTTATTTCCAGTGACTTTTATATCTTCTTTTATCCTGATACAATATTTGACGTGGTTATTATAGATATAGAATAGACGATTTGTTACAAACTTGGTCTAGCTGGTAGGGTATTGTAGATTTATTGTACGAACATTCTTCAATATTTAGGAGGAGTTAGAGAGTCCCTTAGACAGAAGCTCATTCTGTTCATGCTTGTTTGTGTAAATAGACCGATTTATCAGGATTGATACCACAATGTATTACACTGTTTATGTGAATTTTAGCAGAGTTGAGCATCTTATTAAGCTATTTTAGATATGTTGTTGCTGTAGGTTATTTCTTTTCTACGATAATCATAGGAATGTATGTTTATGAGGTGTAAGTCCGTACAGAATCTTTGAGGAATTTTCGTCATTGATCTCTAGCAAATGTGTAGTTTAAAGTTTAGAAGACGATTTACTGGATGGATGGGTCCTAGTGTAGAGGTGGTTTACACTATTTGGTAGTCATTTTGGAAATCATCCATGTTCAACGTGAATTGTGTACATTCTCGTAGACATCGATCTTAAGTTCCATGGGTTTGTTAGTGAGGTTATGCGACAAGCTGCTCATCGTTATGGTGGTTTACTTAAGTCATCAGTAAACAGAAGCCTAATTTTTAATGACCACACACTCTCCGAGACTCGTTCTTGACCACTGTACATGTGTCTAGATTTTGAATATGTCCAGGGTGTGTCTTTATCGTAGCTGTTCAGAGACGATGGGTTAGCAGATGCATGGTACGTCTGTGGCATCGTATCATGACCGGATGTTACCTCTAAATTTTGTTATATATCAGTAGTAGATTGCTCAGAAGTGACCTAGTAAAGTATTGTTGAGTTCATTTTTATGACACAGTGGGAATTATGTTTGTCCTGCTAGAGGCTTAGCATCAGTTAGGTCTAGAAATTTATTATAGATTTGAATGGTATCGTAGTAAAAATAACATTGATCTCAAGAACTCTGTGTTAAATGTCAGACATTTATAGGATGGCTGTAAAATTTGAATATATTCTTATTCATGAACCAGATCACGTAGGATATTGGACTATGATTTATCATCTGGGTGTGGTAGGATACACCGTATGTAATAGTTAATCATTGTTCCATAGAATAGAGTAGAGAATCTTATTGACCTATTTTTTAGTTCTTGTTTTACATTTTTCGCCCAATTTCATGGAATGTTGGGTATAAAATACGCTTAATTGGATGTAATGTTTCAAAAATTGATAGGTTTCACCTCTCGACACTGCATTTTAGTCCGATTCCATGTTGTATTGGAGAACTAATCTACCGGATTTGTGTTGAGTGTTAGTGTTGAAATTCTTCAATAACTGAATGTACATCTCAATTACTTTATCCAATCGCAGGTCTTTACTTGATGGTTATTCCTGCATGTCGTTCTTGTATAAATGTTTGTAAGACGTTTGCAGTTTAGACACTTTAAAGTTATTGATCAATTCAGGCTTTGTCATGTGACTGCTTTCTAATCCAGAATACACGTCATATTCGAGCATTCACTAGATCCACTGTTGCATTTTTCACTTTAGTTCTGTATTATAGAGGGGCACTGAACCTAACCCATCCTAACCTATCTTAACCTGTTTTTTCCCCGTTTCATACTTATGTTAGGTATTTTCTTCATTGATTTAGCATTCATCCTCATCAAATCAATTCACTTGACTCTGTATTTTTACCAATATTTAGCAG
>SDVV010036939.1:0-10895 GCA_016164225.1 Gammarus roeselii
ATATATAGACATGCATACATACACACACATACACACATTCACACACCCAATATACACACATACATATGCACACATACCCAGCACACACCCAGCATCCAGCAGGTTGATCCAAAGCTAGGATACAAACATGTTACAGAAGAACCTCCCCCAACCTTAACAAACTCAAACAGAACATCACCCAGAAATTCTGCAAGCAACCCTTTGGATGCAGCCAGGGAATCTGACCACCACAAAAATTGGAAGACTGTTCCACAACTGCACACTTTGTGCTTCAAAGAATCTCCTCTTGATGTCTAGTACAAGCCGGCATCAAAAGCTTATAAGGATGGGCTCGTGTTCTTGCATCAGGAACTCCAAAAAATACCCCCGAAGTCGGCGCCATCATCCAACCTACAGATGATCTTCCAGTAATTAATATGGTCCACCCTAAGAAACCTTCCTCTTATAGAAAATAAGCAAAGTCGCTTCAGTCTGGTAAAGTAATCCAACTCAGCCAGACCATCCACACTTCTTGTTCATCTCCTCTGCACAGACTCTAGCAATATCAAATTCCCATGAATACCCACATACACACACTACACCAACAATCAATAATCCATGAGAGGCCTGATGTGCATCACAAAGAGACACCATGAAGTGATGACTACGGCAAATGGTGTATTTGGGAATTTCTGGGATTCAAACTGGTGAGGGGAGAAAATCTCACTCTCAAGAAACTCGACCAGACCTGAAACTTGACCAGACCCGGACAATTAATAAACAAAGACACCATGAAGCAATTCCATCATCAAGCTGCTGGAATTCAAGTCAATCCCTGTAGCTATACAGGAAAACACACTTGTGAATGTTCAATGAGAGATTCCATGACAGGGTCATAGACAGCACCAGATTTAGATCTCTTCGCAAAGAAGCTACACTCAGGCATGCTGCTCGTACATCGCGTGGGAAACTCAAATAAAGTTTGAGATTGTCTGCAAAAGCCTTCTACTTACAAGCCACACCTGCTGCAACTTGACTGTCTTATTGCATAAACAGGAATGAACCCAGCACAGACTCCTGTGGTACTTTATTTGTCACCTCCTAGAAGTCACTTCCAACTCCTCCCTCCAAGACGCACATTTGATTCCCAATCAGAGAACTACAAATCCAATCTAACAATCAACCAGGAAGATACACACATCTCAGTTTGTCTCTGGCAATATATAGCAAACAATTATTCAATATTTTTAGTAATCTCAAATTGTAAACTAAGCTTCTTATGCTTCTATAAACTTCTTGATGAATTCTATTATTAAATTTTTCATATTATATAGCAATGATGCAAAAAAATTAGATTCATTTTTTTTTGTAATCTCAAACTGTAAACCCTTTTTTCTTTGCTAAACACTAAAAGCTTTGATGCATCCACTCCTTTAACAAATACACCATATTTTGCTATTAGGAATATTTTTTTTTGCCACGAATGTTTTTTTCCACTTTCATTTTCATTAATTTTGGGAAGTAGAGGCCTACAAATGTTAGTATTGTGTTCACTACTTATTCTCTACCAGTGGTAGGTGATACACACTAACCAAGACTTTTTTTCAAATGCCCTAATCAAATTTTGACTCCGTATGTTTTGGTGGGGTTGGCAAGTCACGTTCATTTGTTGACCGTGCACTGTTACCTCAGCTAACACTAAAGCTCTTCTTTCTGTAGTGTACCTAGACAGCTATGTACTATGATTTTCTTCTAACATAATCTAAGTTCTCAGAGATAACAGCGCTCACTTTAGTACACAGGACATGTCTGTAATTTAGAACTTGCTGTGTTTCCTTTTTGAGTTTGAACTTCTTGATTATATTCTCACTACATTTCTTCATGTTAGGAAGAAAACTACTAGATACATTCAAACTTATTGAAAAATGTTGAAGCTAATTGAAGTCATCATGAACTGTTCAAAACAATATATTTGTTTGTCTCATGAAAAAAAATATTTTCAACAACACTGCTGTTGAACTCACCCCTCTAACAAAATTAGAAATTTTATGAGTTAGCTGAAGGTTCAAGTAATATTAGGTGACTGTATTTAGAATGATGAATTATTTTTGTATGTTTAGGCTGGTCCCATGACAACTCCAATGTATTAGCTCCCTTCATATTGTACAGTTGTGGCCATGACACTCCGTCCAAATTCTTGATAATTAAAGGTAACATTAATTGCAAATTGCTGGATTTCATGAACTAGCCTTATATTTTTATATTTGCATTTATTATTCATGTTCGTGCTATCCATATCCATTAAATAATTGACACTCTAAATATTGATACAGTTTGAGTGCATGGGGTTATATGGTTTTATTTCTCTGGTGTTTGGCATCTCTTTATACGTGAATAACATGGGCTACGGTATACAATCGATTGGAAATCCATTCCTTCCGTTTTGACTTATATTAAAACTAACCTGTAAATTTTTCTCGGTCTGGGCTCCCACTATAATGTGTTTCAGGTAACATCATCACCAACAGCGGCATGGTTAGCAGGAGCTTCATACTCACACTGGCTACGGGAATGGTCAGCGGTTTCTTCTCCTTCTATCTGTTAAACAGCACCTTTATTTACTCTCCAACCAGCCTCAATCCTCGCTACTTTGAGGGACAGAGGTAATTATATGCATCACATGCCACTTGCTGAACAGCTACCTATATCATAAGCTCCATTTCCTGGTGTGAAAATTTGTAATTTCAACTCTCATGTTGATTATTGTTTACTGTTTTTACCTTTATTTCTTACCTATGCAGCCCCCAAGGGCTCAGCATACCCAACGATCGTCAGGTGCACCAAGTCAGGGGAGGCCAGCACAGCCATGCGCGCCAGCACCTACAAGGACTCTGCAGAAAAACAAACAAAAAGATGCTGGAAGGGATGTGCACCATTGGCTTCCAGAAAACACACCCAAAGCCACCTGTATTTAAAACACTAAGCGCAACTACAACGCAGCAAAAAACTATGAAAGCAAAAAACAAACTCAAATATGCATACACATATACAATAAATATATACATGTATTAAGAACAATCAGAAACAAAGAAAAGGACAAATCACACCACAAACTTATCAACATGACCACCGGAAACATAACGAGCCCCTAACATTCAACCTATTCCCCCAAAACTCAGTCAATCCCGCCTTGAGGGCAGAAATGGTAGACAATTTGACAACAGCAGCAGGCAGTTCATTCCGTAACCTAATGCAGCAAACATTAAAAAACCTTCCTGCCACATCCAGAGAGCAATGAGGCACCAAGAGTCTGTGCAGATGTTCTTGTGTCCTAACCAGCAACCTCTGGAACAGAATGGACAAATCAAAACCCTCTGTGTCACAGCACAGAATTCTTTAATCATATCTAGATTTTCTTAGCTGCCTGCCCTTGATAGAGAACAAATTCAGAGTTATCAGCCTGTCATTGTAGGACACCCCGCACAGATCATACTCCAGTTGGGTCCACCTCTGAACAGACTCAAGCAACTTCACATCCAGGACATAACCAAGATTCCACTCACAGGAGCAATAATCAAGAATAGGCCTGACATGTGTCACAATTTCTCTGACATGGCCATGGAACTTGAGACCAACATCCACATAACTCTCAAATTGCGCTGAACTTCAACCGAGTCCCCCAAAGAGTGTAAACAACCTCTGCACAGGGACCAGTCTATCTAGCAAAACGTCTTCTACAACGTAAAACAACACACTTGCAAGAGTTCAATGACAAATTCCATGAAGATGCAGTCTAGATTACTTTGTCAAGTTCCTCCCTGCAAAGCAGACATACCACCAACAACATCATGACAATGGAAAGATGAATAAATTTTAAAATCATCAACAACTGCACCAAACTTAGATACAAGGCCATCTGACAAAAAATTTACATGTGTAAGGAAGAAGAATGGACCCCAAGACTGAACCCCGTAAAACCCTACTTAAAACATCCCTTGGCTCATTATTCTCTCCATCAATGCCAACACATGATTCAAGAATTGAGAAAACCACCAATCCACCTGAACACTGTTATGGGTGGGTTGAATGATCAATGCCCATATCCCATCTGCAAAAACACCAAATTTATTTCCATTATTCAGTGGCCAAAATAAATGAATACCCTGCAGTTCATATGAAAAGAGACACTATCCCACTCTGCGCAGTACACCAGCAGCATACATGGTCCCCACTAGCACCTAACACAATCTGTAAACAACTACAGCTGATATTCAGAGTGAGTGCTGAAGGTCACTTGCCAAAGGTGAATTATTATTCCTACTGCAGAATTATCTGCCTACTGCTAATTTTAGTCAGGTATTGCAGTTACTGCTGCTGTAAGTACTGAATAAATAACAGATTTAACCTGACTGAAGGTGCAGGTTGTTCAAGGTAAACAAACCAATGTCACCTAGTAAATCAATAAATAAATAATGAGCAATTGAATATTAAATGGAGCTAACGGTCAAGATGTTAAATAGCAAATAATAAATAATTATGAAACTGACTAGACACTCCTGGTTAGATTCAGTACCAGCCGTGCAGTATTTAAAGCTTCAATCTAATTTTTATCAGCAATCAGATTCACTTCTGATATTATATGCTACTAATATAGTATAGCATATAACCAGTACTAATATTTCCTTTAGCCAAATAATATTGATTTAGTTGTACACCAGATATTATTTGGGTCTCAGGTATTTATGGCACTAGGAACTCTGAGTATGATACCACTATGTCACTAAATTATTCATGGCAACATTTGGCCAATTTGATAAATGCTATCTTTGATATTATTGTACAATAATTGAAATTATGCTACAGGTGGAAATATGCTGTTTTCTGGGATGTGCTATTTATGAATATATAACATAATTACTGAAATTGTCATTTGTGGAAATGTGCTAAATTTTGTGGTGATATGCTCTGTCAATGCAGTGACAGGCCTAAACTGCTCTGTCAATGTAATGACAAGTCAGAAATACTGACAAGGCTACCTTACCAATATAATGGCACTTCTGCACATATGCAGGCCTAACTATATATTCCAGACACTGCCAATCAAGTGACAAGCCTGTTACACATGCAACAACTTACCTTGTCAGTATTATGATCATGGGTGATGTTAAATTCTTCCTAATCAGTAAATGATTTAGGGAGACTACCAGAGTTATAGTTGAGATACTATGATTAGCTAGACTAGGGCTGTGAATCAGCAAGTGCCAGTGGTAGAAATTTGGAGAGCAATGGAAAACTACTGATAAAAGTGACAGCCAGCTCCAGATACTTTGGACAAACACCAATAGCTAGATGTTTGCAGCAAGTCTTCTTAATTGTGAGCAACTTCCTAATAATCTCTAGCTGGTTGGTAGTAGTCAATGGTGGATGCAGCAAAATCTAAACCAAGACTGACTCCAATGCTACACCCAGTTTCTGGAGGGCTGTTTGGATGATTTTGTAAATTTGAACAGCAATGCATATTCTTGATAGTTTATTATATTATATGTACATTTATCAACAAGTAACTTGGACAGTGCACAGCAAGTAGGAAACCACACAGTAAGTGGGACATGATTGTTATTACTTTTGCATCGGCTCTAATGCTCCTATCTAATTTCCTATAGCTGTGAGGTTCAACAATCTTCAACTTATAATGTGCAACCAGCTATTGCACCTCTCCAAAAAACAAAGGTAGAGGGGTTGTGGTGAATGTCCCAGACTTGAAGCTTGAAGACTAGGACTCTGGAAACATGGAGATTTGGAGGCTTCTCTGCAAACCACATGAAATGGTCAGCTATATAATAATTCTTGACCTAGAATGAATGAGTGATTATCTTTAATGATAACTGGTCATCACCAAGATGGTGATAACCCCTACTAAAGATGACTTTATGAGATGCAAATCATTGTGCATTTTGAGGTTTTAATAATAAGTGATGAAATAATTACTTTGAAAATGACTGGTCCAACATGGCAAAACATGAAATGGATCAAAATCTATGAGCAATGAATAAATTGAACTTATAATAAGAGTGACAATACTATAATAACTTTTATGATTATCATGGTTCAGAGTATCACCTGAAGGGCACAAAATTGATAGTCAAAACTTTTCTATGGATGCTTCAAGTAACTATGAAAGTGGACCTAGCTAATAGTTACAAGTTAATTGCTCACCTTTCTCCCTAACTCCTAGCACTGAGGATAAGTTGGAGGACACTGCAGGTTGCAGGCCTCTACTCACAAAATCCTCAGGTGCCTTGATTGGTGGTGATGGTGGCAATAGGCAGGCAGGCACAATGGGCAGGAGGAAAAGCTTCATCTGTAAACTGGTCAGCAGTCACTAAACTGGGACAGAAAAGATGGCTGGGTTAGGGGAAATGTGGGATGGCCAACTACAAAAGTAGCTGGGCAATCCATAACAACACAACCTCAGAAACTCCAAGAGCTTGCAACTTCAAAAGCAAAATGCGATGGAAAACAATTAAACAGCATCAAATGCTTTAGGAAAATCAAGCAAGGCTATATCTACAACCAAGTTGACTTCAACAGACTTGACTACATCCCATTAGACGAGCAACATCTGATCCTCTGTTGATCTTGCCTTCGGCAAGATCAACAGAGGAGCTGGTAAAACTCTAAATAGTCCACAGCTCAGCAGCAATAATCCTCTCCATTGCCTGACAACAAACAGAGGTAAGACTAACTGTACAATAGGTAAGGGGATCATATCTAGATTTACTTACAAAAATTGGAATACCCAATGAACTTTTCCATGCATCAGGGAGCACTCCACTCTAAAGAAAAAGATCAAAGATTATAAAGAGAGGCTGTGTCAGTTGCACAGCACACTCCCTCAGCAACTTTAAGTGAATTCTATACATGCCCATTGACGAACCAATATTAAGCCCCAACAGTAGGTCAAGGACATTACTAGACCATATGGCAAACACATTTATTTCACCATCAAACAACTGGAAAGACGCAGGATTAAGAGGAACATCCACTCTGTATACGCCTGAGAAGGCAGACAACGAGAGCTCAGTTATCTCCAGTGTTTTGTAAACCAGCTTTCCGCCTGCATCGCAAAGTGGTCCAACACCAAGACGACCCTTCTTCCTCTGTATGTAAGCATGGAACAGCTTTGGGGAATCACTATACTGCTGCATAAGGTGTTCCTCATACCAAGATTGGCTGAATGAAACATGATTTTGGAACTGACAGTTGATATCAAGAAAGCTAGCTGGTGACTCCAAAGTATTTTGGTCATTCCTGCCAAACCTCTTTTTTGAAATCTTGTACTCATTCTGCGCATTTGCTCTTCTCACCTTTAGCCCATGAGGAGGCTTGACAAACCATGGCACCCAAGTCTCTCCAACAAGAGGAACACATACATCAGTCCCTTGCTCTGCAGATGATACCAGAGTACTAGGCATTGTCAAAGACTGATGTAGAAAAGGTTCAAACTGATCTTGAAGAAATCTTCAAGTGGGCTGGTGAAAACAATATGCAATTCAACTAAACTAAATTAGAATCACTGGTACACGGAAAAAATTCCGACCTTAAAACCAAAGCATCGTATAATTTTAGCATAAACAGAACCATCCGTCATGCATGCGGATGGTTCATGTGATAGTCAATGGTGCGCACTAATTCCAGTTCCTATACCTTTGTTAACATTGCCGTTCTCCACAGTATGCTGGCGCGCATGGCTGCGCTGGCCTCCCCCGCTCTGCTGCTCTCCACTGCTGCGGTCCTGCTGGGGGGGGGCTGCAAAGGTAAGAGACAAAGGTAAGAGACAGCTATAGAAGAAGAAGAAGGCCTGCATACCAATGCAAAACAGTGCTTCTTTCCATGAACAAATTGCCAAGGTCTAGGCCAGTGGCAGTAGACTGTGTTCGTGGGCCATGAGAAACTTTCTGGCTAGAGATAAAAGGACAATGTTGACTCTTTGAAAACAACTAATCCAACCAGTCATTGACTTGCTCCCCTCTCTGGATCACACAAAAGCAGAAAAATCTGAATAGACTTGAAGCAGTGCAAAGAAACTTCACCTTTAATATTATGGAGGCAAAGATAATGGACCATTATGACGGATTAAACTCCTTGAGGCAGATACTTAGTCCAAAGATGTTTTGAAAGATTCATTGTTTTGAATGTTTGGAAAATTCTGGAAGGCTACACTGTCAATGTAAACTAAAAAAGTGTTACAAAATTGACCGTCAGAAACCAGGCAAGAATTGGCAGAATGTGTTGCTTCAAAGTGCCAAAACTCATAAGCGGGAAAGCGCTACAAACAATTGCATTCAACAGCTTCACGTGCGGGGCACCTCGGTTATTCAACCAAATGCAATTGGAAATCCGTGAGATGAAATGGGTGTCACAACTGTCAGCTGCAGCAAACGTTTTGAGGTAGTAGAGCCGACTGGACAAATCCCACAGCTGTGTTTGCAGATTGACCCAAAATTAATTGATATCCTTACTGTGGAAACAACTCCCTGCTTAATTGTGATGCCAAGCCGAGATCCAACTGGCAAATGTGGCTTTAACATGCAAGTGCCGGTGCTGCAGCACAAGCGGAGAGTGCCCCACAGATGTGGGCTAGGTGGCAGACATGCTATGACCTGCTGTGAATAGCAAAGAAACTCCAAGTATCCGAATAAGTATATAATTCTATCAGTCTCCTCAGTCTAGTGAGTAACACATTACATGCCTCATAAACACCCCGGTTGACAAATTCAAGAGGCCAATCAATTCTTGACAATGCTTTGCAGATAGCGCCGTAGTTACCCCGGTGCAAAGATTACCTCCAAGCTTGGTGTCCTGCACCAATGTAGTGGGATTTTCCACGCCCATGTGCTTTTCCCCAGGGGGATACTTATGTATCCAAGAGGATTGTGCACCCTCTGGGACACCTGAGCACTCCTCTCCCGTAACTCTTAATCATGTCAGTTACCAGCTTATTGGGATCCCTCGTGGGGACTGTCCCCTCTTTTTTTGTTCAGTGGGTCAAACCACTGCAGCTTGCTGCTGGGAGTGGCAACAGAGGGATGGTCCTTGGGTGGGAGTTCACCCGTGTGCTGGAGTGATTTATATGTGAGTGCACTCCTCCATGAGTCTGGTTGTTGTGAGTGGTAATTTATTCAGTAGTTCTTGGTACTTCATTAAGTAAATTATGGAGACTAGCATAGCTCCCACTAGTACAGCCAGTGTGCTCCGAGTAATTGTTGAACCTTTATAGCTACTAATGTAAAGTTAACTGCAAACGGTGGGTTTGTGATGTGTTACATGAGATTAAGGAGGTACATTTTAAACTGTGATTTTCTTAAGTAAAGTCTATCGGCCAGTGGGCCTGAAGATTTCCAGTGTTGATTCATTTTAATACAGAGGTGTTTTCATCAATAAGTGTTATTTTACTGCAGAGCTTTTAGAGTTTATTTATTGTGGTTGTTTTACTCCATGCTCTGGTTACACCTTTGATATGAAGATTAAAATGCGAGCATATCGTGGCCGGATATAATGAGCCAGTCCGGTCTGCTGGTTCTTCTAGCACAGTAGCCTCTTGCAGTGTTTGTTGTCCTTGCTACCTTTTTATCCCTTTGTATGTGTATATGTGTTTGTATATTGGGTAGCACCTTGGGGGCTTTGGGTAGTGGCCCTTAAGTTCCAGGGACCCCCTTTTTATATTGCATTTAATTATTGTATTATTTACAGGTGCCCCAACCTTCATATGCTGACCTGTAGATCTGGCAGAGTATTATTACCTCGTCATGTTGTAATTTGCGGTGTAGGATGTGCTTGCCAGCCTGTTGTAAATATTGTAATAAAGATTTAATAAAGAGAGAGTGGTAAATGCAAGTCAGCCAGTTGGCCGCGTCTCTTGACACGTCCGTGACTAAGAGTTCATATTTGGGAGGATAGGACAGCTATAAGGAGTGTGAGAAGGCTGTCTCAACGGGCTGGTGAGCACATCTGAACCTGGTGCCTAGAAGGGATCCACACATATTTTCCTCCAAAGAGCACTCAGTGCGGTCCCTTTACACCATCATGCTCCCATATATTCACCAAAAAATAATCACAAATGACAGGCGAGTGAGAAGAAAAATACAGAATGGGGCCTGACAAACAAAGATTGACTCCCTCACCCACTGATGCAAACCACAAGCTGCAAAGCAATCCAAGAACAGTTGATCAATCAAGTTGATATTCTCTCCCTGCACTAACTTGTCCGACTACTTCCACGGAAGGCAGGTTGAAATCCCCAAACAACCTCCTGACCAACACAGAAGTCACAAATCAAATTTATCAGATCAAGATAAGACACACTTATCAATGTTCAACAAGAGATTCCATGACAACGACACAGACTGCACCAAATTCAGATCCTTCTGCAGGGAAGACACACCCAGGCAAACTGCCTGTACATAGCACGGGAAACTCAAATAAAGTTTGAAGTCGTTAGCAAAGGCCTTCCACTCACAAGCCACACCTGCTGCAACATGATTGACATATAGCAGGAACAAGAGCCGACCCAGCACAGAACCCTGGGGCACACCACTTGTCACCTCCGAGTCACTGACAACTCCCCCCCAATGAAACACACATTCGCCTCCCTATTAAAAAATTACAAATCCAATCCAACAGTCCATCCTGAATACCCACACATCTCAGTTTGTCCAACAAAACCGAGTGACTGACCACATCGAACGCTTTTGAGAAATCCAAAAAGACCACATCAATAACCATTCCTTCTACCCGATCAGCAACCTCGCCATAAGCAAGCAAAAGTTGGTCTTCAGTGCTCCTTCCAACCCTGAAACCAAATTGGCCCCCAGACAAAATGCCAGAATCTTCCAGAAAAGACACCAACTGGGACA
>SDVV010036940.1:0-10895 GCA_016164225.1 Gammarus roeselii
TATATATGAATACAAATTTCTATCACAATGAACGCTGAAGCCATAATCAACGTATCTCTGTGACAAATATGTTTAATTAATCTACATATTCATGTAACTCATATATTTGCCCCAATTAACCCATGTGTGTGAAATGTGAGGACAGTCAATGCAGTACACTTTTGAAAAGTTTGACGCACTGCGAGGGTCCGAATATTTACATCAAGAGCAGCTTGGCATGAGATGACGTAATAGCGCTTGCATTCAGTTCTGGTAACAACTTAATTAAGAAAGTAGTTTACGTTTCTCTCTAATATCTTGAGATCAGCCTCATTGACGTACCAGCGGGGGGAGGAGAGGAGCGCATCACTCCGGCGATGCACTAAGAATATATCAACATTATGTCAGTTGTATAATTATAAATGCAATGGCAAGGGCGCCACTCCCTCAAAATAAAACAGTAGTGGCATTTGATCCAGCTCGTAATGATACCATTGTCGCATTGACCTAGCTCATAATAATCAGCTCGGTAGCCAAGTGTTTAGCGTGCCGGCCTCTGCTCACAATAGACTCCTATTGGGTGCTGAAGGTTGTATAGGTTTGAGCCTACCTGATCCTATTGGCCCATCTCTTAAATAACTGCTATGCTGCATCTGCGCTGCAACCCTCTGTACACGCGAAAAACGTCCGTATTGAAAAAATAATACAAATTACGATTAATTGCAGGTGAGCAATATTTCAAAAATTGCGATGAATGTTTGTTCATCTTAGTTTTTTTATTTGTTGACTATTCAATATGATATGCGTTCATGATAACAGTTTTCACTCTCGTATCATGATACGCACAGAACTGACCCAGCGAATGAAGCTATAAATTAATAGTACTGAAAACGACGAAATCATGCACATTTAACTAACAAAATCTATTCTTGCATAATATCTATAAATACTAAATAGACGAAGCTGTATAATCTCTTGAATATTCTGTTAGCTTCACCATCTCTGAGATGTGCTCAAAACTAATGTAATGAATTAATTAATATACTCAATTCATGCCTCACCACACACAGTTAATTCTGTGCGTTGTCACAGTTCAGGCGCGCACGATCAACATTCGCCCAACCCCTGCCCTTCCCCTCCCCTCCGTCGGGGATTAAACTGAAACACAAGCATGCTAGACGCAGCGCTCTTCAGTCTAACACAAACATGCATGACGCAGCTCTCTACACTCGAACACAAACATGCATGACGCAGCGCTCTACACTCGAACACAAACATGCATGCATGACGCAGCGCTCTACACTCGAACGCAAACATGCACGACGCAGCGCTCTACACTCGAACACAAACATGCATGACGCAGCGCTCTACACTCGAACGCAAACATGCACGACGCAGCGCTCTACAGTCGAACACAAGCATGTAAGACGCAGCGCTCTTGCATATAAGTCACTCTGAAATTTGGGTTTCATCTCATATTTTCGTTAAGCTACTAATTTTGATTGCAGTAACTACTCTGTATTTCGTTGGAGGTAAAGAGATGTTGATATCGAGCAACAATTCAATTCCGATTTATAATGGCTCACACTGAGAAGAATTTTGCCATGCTAAAGCAGGAGCATTTTTTCAACACCTAAATAATGGAACACGTTTCTGAGATCGTCGACCGGCTTTCTAAAACCAGGGCAGAAAATAAATGTTATATTATGCAAAAAGTTTCATTTCGTTATGAAATGAAGATTCATGTTATGAGGTTTCATTAAATGACTATGCATGAAGTTTAATTACTAGACTAAGTTCGAAGTTTAATTTCGAGACGCCGAACCGCAACGCTGTTAGTTTGATGCATTCACGACCAACGACCTGATTGGTAACCCAGTTGCGACCAAAGGCAAAAAATTTCACCGAGACGTGCGCGCAGCAGGGGTTGGATTCGTCGGATTTCGAGTGCCGGCTAGAGGGTGGACCTACGTTGTATCTTGGCAACGGATGTGAGTAAGGGAAGATATTATTTAATTTAATAGGGCATTCGGTGCAGCCATCTAGCGAACAAACTTGAAGCCAACTGATAAACACAGAATGAAAGGTATATTATGAGCTTGCGCGTCCTGGTGTAGTTAAATGTATTTGGTGCGACTGGCGACGTTATTCGAAATATAATGGGCATGGTGAAAAATTTAGAAAACAGAGTTGATTCTTGCGTTCTGAAATGTTTCGAGCATATGGTGTGATTGGATGATGTGACATTGGAGAAAAGGGTGATGATGTCGGAGATGAGTGGACGTAGGCCTAGAGGTAGACCGAAGTTTGGGTGGATGAATAGCGTAAAAAAGGGGTTAGAAAGGAAAAATAAAATGTGGAGGTAGCAAGAGATCGTGTAATGGATACGCGTGAGCGATGAATGATTGCAACTAGATTAGTTTTGACGCCGCCCTGCTGTGCTCTCCCGCCCTTAGCGTCGCGTTGAGAAGGGAATGGACGTCGTGTCACTATGACACGACGGGGATGAAATAGCTTCGCTGTCAGACCCTTCTGCAATCATGACCTGACCCAGAGTGTGCGTTGCGGCGTCTCTTAGCTGTACTCGTCAATGCAAAGGAACTAGGTTTGTTTGAGTGTTATTATGTAAAAGGAGTATGAAGTGTGCTCTGCCATCAGCCATCCTACTTCCTGGAGGATTCAACATATTGTCTGTATCTGCATCTGTGACTGTCATGCAACACAAACGTCTGCGACTAATGCCTCAAACTGTCTCATCTAGTATCGCTGCCTGTCATGCATACATGTAATGCAATGGAAGGCATTAGTATGGTCTTCCTCGCTCACTACCATAATAATTAGCCAGCAGTAGGGCAGTATGCTATGCATAACAAAACTTCCAACTTTTCCTCGCAATAATTCTGCCTCCGACGCATTACAAAATTCTGCTGCTGGCCCCTTCATTAGTGTTCTCTGAGAGAAAGTCCAAAAGACTCCACTCCAACTGCCCCTGTATTAGTGCTGTCTGAGATGCAGTCCAAACGCCGTCAACACGCCTCTTCATTAGTGTTCTCTGATAGAAAGTCCATAAAGACTCCACTCCAACTACCCCTGTATTAGTGCTGTCTGAGATGCAGTCCAAACGCCTTCAACACGCCCCGTCATAAGTGTTTACTGAGAAAAAGTCCATAAAGACTCCACTCCTACTACCCCTGTATTAGTGCTGTCTGAGGTGCAGTCCAAACGCCTTCAACACGCCCCGTCATAAGTCTTCTCTGAGAGAAAGTCCATAAAGACTCCACTCCAACTACCTCTGTAATAGTGCTGTCTGAGATGCAGTCCAAACGCCTCAAACTGGCCCCTGCATTACTGCTGTCTATCATGCATTACAAAAGCCTGCTAGTATCCCCGGCATAAGAGCTTCCTGCCCTGCATTGCCAACGGCGTCTGAAACTGAGCAGTTCTTTAACCCAAATATGACCCTTCGAAAAGAGCAAACACCAAACTACATTTAAATTCCAAGCTTTTCTTCTAATACATGATCCTCGACCTTGTTTGTGTTTCGAGTTTTGCCTGAGTTCTGGCAAATATTTCACCTTCATACCGAGCAAAATATTTAGGTTCAAAAGATGAGGCAAGGACAAAAGATCTCAGACTTCCAAGAAGCGCGGCTCATTTTAATATTTTTCTGTTTATCTGTGAAAAGGTAATTCAATATTATTTTTTTTCTGTACGTATTCTTTCACCATCGTGCCCTGGAACTTCCCAAAGATAAACATTTTGTACATAATATAAAACATTGGCGGATGTGCTAAAATTGAAATACCTTCAATCGAGTGATCTGTTCAATAAAATGCATTATTTCTACTTATAAAACAATAGAAGGATGTAGTCTTCAACGTGTCAAAACAAATCTATCAATGCTACTGTGCTTGCTTGCTGTCTAATCATATAATTTCTTGTGTAATAACACTAAATATTTCACAAAAAAATATTGACAAATGTTCTCAGGCGCGTATAGGGACGAATGTTCAAAATTGAGTTATTATACCAGTATTAAAATATTGTCGTATCGGAATAATGCAGGGACTCGTTGTTTTGGAGATTGTGTCCAATTCTCTGTCCCAAGTGTCATCGGGTGAACATCGAAAAGTCTCACGGTCATCTCAATTGCCGTGACGAATGTTACAAGGAATTAGTTTGTATTCATCTGCGTGAAACATATTTCCATTCAATATTTTTTATAGATGGCAATTAGTTGACACATATATATTGAAATCGGAAATTGAGGTAAATCATAATCTTTCATGTGCACCAACGGATCCGTAGCTACACCTTTACAATGACACTGAAACTACTGTTGGTTAAGCTACGCTCTAATATTGACCGGCTGTCAGATAGATAGTGGTCAGATAGTGAAAAGACTTTAGTACAATCATTCCTGTGTACGTAACACATTTGATGTTGAACACAAAATGTCATATGTTTGTTTAATATATATCATATGAAGGTAAAATAAATTCATTTATATCACCGTAAAGCAAAATTAATTCATTCCTCCATGAACATTATTGAAATTCAATAAACTTATCTCATTCAAGAAATTTAGTTTCATTTTATATAAATAAACCAATATTATTCAAACCCATTAAAAAAAAGGTTTCACCTCATGAGTTATCTAGTGCAACACTTTATTCCTGGGGAATAGAGCCACAATGTAATTACAGTCACTATAACAGCCATCACAGCTGATGATGCCAAACAACGAGTGCTACGGCAGCGTGTTCAAAACGGCAGCATTCAATACAAATAGTCATTACTTCACGCAGCAGCTCTGCATTGTCCTTCTTCCTCGAAAAGTAACGCCTCTTCTGCCGCTGCTAAGCGTAGGCTCTTCTGACCTCTCCAGGGCCGTTGAGAGGTTCGTCTAAATGTCGACCGTCCATGACCTTGCCTTTACACTGCCACAAAGTCGACGACACAAAACTGATGCCAAGTGCCAGCTTCGCACTCTGCAAGCAAGTCAATTTGTCAGATTGGATATCAATTTGTTGAACAGGCACCAGATTAGCACTCGAATGAGGCTGCGCCACGGACGATATGGTTATTAATTTAAAAGCTTCCTATCAATGTTTGTTGAAATTCGATAACTTTTGTGTACTGTGCATCAGATTCCAAGATATCATTTAAATTCAATGAACAGCTATTCATCAGTTCGTTCATCATAGGTAAACAATGTGCCAAATAATAAAGTTCATAATAGAGGACCATTATTGTATCAGTTTATATAACATTAGTGCATAGGATATGATTTTAAATAGAATGTTACTCACTAAGATGGCCAGATGGGACATTCGGAAGATGAGTCATGCAAGATCTAGTAGTAATATACTTTTTTCTTAAACTAGAATACATTATTTTAAATTTACGTCAAGTGATCACCGTTGTTCATACCAACTCCACCTTCTGCCGCTGTTACTTAGCCATTCCTCCCCTCGTACATATTAGCATGGGCAGGTAAGACCGATGCAGGCAGATCCCCTGGTTACCAGGGTGCTTCTCTATTCAGCTCACACTTCTTAGTAAGTTGTGCAGCCTGGGTGGACAACAGATCTAGGCACTACCTGAATATCATTTGACAGAAGTGGTCGGCCTCAAGAAAATGATATTTTCTGTCGCGCATTTGTGGGGTGCTGGCACACTCAACCCGTTACAAAATCAGTTTTCCCTGAGATCACCCCTCATCCAGTACTCTCGGATTCTCCTTAGATCTTAGCCAAACCCAGTACCCTCTAGTTTCTCTCATAATTTACCCTCACCTAATAACCTTAGTTGCCCTCAGAACTCCCCTGCACAATACCCTCAGTTCGCTAACCACTTGGCGCAAAGGAAAATGTTCGTAGACCGATACTTCCTTGGAAGCAAATATTGCTCTCCCTAAGGCCTGATGGCAAGGAGGCGTAATTAGTTCCTGCAAATTACCTTAAATGACCCACTTAGAAGGCCAACAGGGCGGGTAAAAAGAAAGGGAGGCTTTAGGTCAACGGTAGGAGAGTTTACAGCAAAATAGGTGCTCACCTGAAGGTTGCACTGGTTGTGAGCACAGGGGGCAGTGCAAATTTACATATGTACATGGATCATTGCCTTTCATTTTCTTGTTATTTTGCTCTGTTTTCTAAACCAAAACTGTAACCACCTGTTGAGAAAAGAAAGATACCTTCTCACGTGATCGTTGCAATCATTCCTCAAGTTTTGGCGTATGAGGGGATGTGTCATTATTCATTTTACGGATTGATTTAAACCCTGACTTTTTACACTATTACAATCGATTTTTTCGTATTCATAAGCCTCAGAGGATTAGGGTGGATTGACGTCTCGGTGAAACCGATCTGCTCTCCCCTCCTTGATGCGTCCACGGTTCCCGCTTACAAGTACTTAAGATGCTTTTATCATCGTTTCTGCGTTTCGTAATACAACCACCCTCAATACTGATAGAAAACACGATCAGTGACCTTGTAACTAAATATCAAACACAGAACTTGAGTATCAAATCACTCTCCAAAATGGACAATCATATCCAAGTAAATAATACCATACCCATGTTCGTACTCTGTCCTCCGCAGCTCATCTATGACGAGCTGTGCACTGAGTTTACATTCACGCACAGACTCCTGAGCACACAATCAGAGGGATGAAAACTAGCAATGAGTAGCAATGGTTGTTACTTATACACTACGTTTAGTAATTGCACTAAATGTGTGGACAGACAGAGTTCTGGACACTACAGTTTGTCCTTTTGAAATATTTTTGACATTTACGGTATGTACAGTCGTCTACGTTGTATACATACGATCAGCATCAACGAAACGGCAAATTGAAAGGACGTATGTGGGCAGGGTTTGTTGTTAACAATGAGTAATAACACATGAATCGTGGTATGCCCACCTGTACTTGTAAACATGCTTGGTGGAAGGTTCATGTAATTGAAAGACAGGTAAGTAAAAACTGTGCACTCACTACGAACCCTTGATCCCTAGTATTAGACCCGTACCCTAGCCCCCTCCCCCACTCTTCCTGACGTACATATCTTCCTCCCCCTGAGGAAGACATGCGATACATCGTTTCGAACTGTCGGACACAATGACCGCCCTACTACCTCAGACCCTCTCTCAACCTCTCCCCCACCTCAAACTCGATATTTGGCCACTCAATATTTCGCCAATAGGAGCCCATCCCTCCACTTGGAGCCCAGTCACATCCCTCTCCAGCCTATGCCTCCACTAGGAGCCTGTCCATCCCTCTCTCCAGCTCATGCCTTTATTAGGAGCCTAGTCATCCCCCTCTCCATCCCAAGCATCCATTAGGAGCCCGTCATGCCCCTCTCCAGCCCATGCCTCCACTAGAAGCACAGTCATCCCACTCTCCAGCCCATGCCTCCACTAGGAGCCCAGTCATCCCCCTCTCCAGCCCAGGCCTTTACTAGGAGCCCGATCATTTCCCTCTCTAGCCCATTCCTCCCCCAGAAGCCCAATCATCCCCCTCTTTAGCCCATGCCTCCACTAAAAGCCCAGTCATCCCCCTCTCCAGCCCATGCCTCTACCCCTCTTCAGCCCATGCCTCCACTGGGAGCCCAGTCATACCCCTCTCCAGTCTATGCCTCCACTAGGAGCCCAGTCATCTCCCTCTCCCGCCCATGCCTTCACTAGGAGCCCAATCATCCCCCTCTCTAGCCCATGCTTCCACCAGAAGCCCAGTCATCCCCTTCTCTAGCCCATGCCTCCGCCAGAAGCCCAGTCATCCCCCTCTCCGGCTATTGCCCAAGCCTCCATTAGGAGCCCAATCATCCCCCTCTCCAGCCCAAGCATCCACTAGGAGCCCAGTCACCCCCCACTCCAGCCCATGTCTTCACAAGGAGCCCAGTGGAAATTTAAGACTTACCGAACAGTTGAACAGCAGCGGGCCATAATTACCACAGCCTGATGTGGCTCCCTGTAGTACCCAAACACTAACTAATCAGTAAATATTAGCAATAGTGGAGCTTCAAATGTTGCCATGAATAATTAATAGTCAACGGATCTCCAAGGCTGCATTTGAATGCAAATTTTCGTGGGTTACGCTGTACGTAATAATTATAATAAAAAAACGTTGAAGTATTGTATGGTACCCGTATTTTTTGCTCGTTGTGTTCAAGGCCCAATATGGGTATCATAGTAGCATTATATTGATTACTTTCATTGCACAATGATATACAGAGATACATCCGAATGAAATAAAATAAAGTCGTTAAATAATGAAGGTGGACGCATTCAATGCTACTCATTGGCTGATGAAAGTTTCAATTTAATGTAATAAAACTTATTTTTATTCTTATTATTGTGTTCCTAGAAGATTATAGAGAGTAAATCGTTGATTCTGTTGCCCTAATTCACGTGTACAATAAAATCGTATCGCAATTTAAAATATTAATTCAATCAGGATTACACAAGATGTTTTTCCAAGGATTTCTCATCATGGTGCCACCATATGGTATTTCATTCTTTGAGGTAGAAAGTTACCCCATGAACAACAATGTGATCCAAACAAAAGTGTAACTAATAATTATAAATCAGTATTTTACTTTAAATTACACACATAGCATGATACAATGAAATATCGCCAAACAATATTGGGATCTAGAAACGCTGTAAATGGCAATAACAAATCGGGAAGATTTTCTTTCACTTAAAAAGATTCTCAATTGTTGAGTTGAACAATGATTTTTCATCTACACTGGGATTTCGTTTCAAAATAGCGGGTGTACAGCTGCAAGCAAACTGTATAATGGCCTCCTGCTTATGAATGTACTGCTGTCACAAACAATGGCGGGTATGCAGCTGCAAGCAAACAGTATAATGGCCTCCTGCTCATGAAGGTACTGCTGTCACAAACAATGGCGGGTATGCAGCTGCAAGCAAACAGTATAATGGCCTCCTGCTCATGAATGCACTGCTGTCACAAACAATGGCGGGTATGCAGCTGCAAGCAAACAGTATAATGGCCTCCTGCTCATGAATGCACTGCTGTCACAAACAATGGCGGGTATGCAGCTGCAAGCAAACAGTATAATGGCCTCCTGCTCATGAATGCACTGCTGTCACAAACAATGGCGGGTATGCAGCTGCAAGCAAACAGTATAATGGCCTCCTGCTCATGAATGCACTGCTGTCACAAACAATGGCGGGTATGCAGCTGCAAGCAAACAGTATAATGGCCTCCTGCTCATGAATGCACTGCTGTCACAAACAATGGCGGGTATGCAGCTGCAAGCAAACAGTATAATGGCCTCCTGCTCATGAATGCACTGCTGTCACAAACAATGGCGGGTATGCAGCTGCAAGCAAACAGTATAATGGCCTCCTGCTCATGAATGCACTGCTGTCACAAACAATGGCGGGTATGCAGCTGCAAGCAAACAGTATAATGGCCTCCTGCTCATGAATGCACTGCTGTCACACATACTAATAAACTCAACCAGGTAAAGTCAAAAAAGATGTGAAGTAAAGAACAAGATTCAAGTTAATTTGTTTCTCAAATTTTAAACAGAACTCTGTAATTCAACACAATTAATACAAAAAAAGGCAGTTAAGGAGATCCTTGCAGGATAGATAAATGCTAAATACCTAGTCGACAGCTTCCCTATAATATTGCAGAATACTATGGTCGGAAAACAGATACAATCAGAAGTTTGGTTAAGATGTCAAAAGTAGGTATGTCAGCAGTGGAAGACAGCGCTCTCATCCAAATTATGTGACCATGCGATGAACCTTTTCACAGACGACCGGACCCATCAATTAACAAAACAATATGGCACAGTCTATCACTGAAGCCTTATTTTGTCTCAGAGACAAAATAAAAAATATTCATTAGCTGCATCGTAGGAGTTGGGATTCAAGAGCAACACTCTTCAGGTGGCAACACTGCGAGAGACGAAGAGCAACACTCTTCAGGTGGCAACACTGCGAGAGACGACGATCAACACTCTTCAGGTGGCACCACTGCGAGAAGCGACGACCGGCAACGTGACCGAAGTATTAGTAACTGCGCTCCTTCCCACTCAGCATTTATCTCCGGCCCTTCTCAGGATTATAGCAGGAAGTTAAGAATGATTGACGGTTATCCATTTGTTTGCAAAATTATCGCAGAACCTAAGCCGCAATATATACTCTGAACATTAGGTCCGTTTTATCGGATAAAATCCTGAAACAAAAACGGCTCGCGCCCGCACTATCGTCGAAAGTTGATGAAAGGGAATCTAAAAGCAAGTGAAGGAATAACGATTGGGATAATTAGCGGTGGGGCAGGATTTGGCCGGAGTCAGGCGCTAGGGACGAGATGTGGTCGGCGTCACCGATAAGGGAGGCGGACAACGCGAAGGGATGGAAGAGCGCGGGCGGCTTTCGACCCATTCTTTCGAATATAAATTGGCAAGGTTTACGTTATGAACATTTAACTTAATATTAATTATTAAATGTTAAATGTATTTATATATGTTTTATTCTTCCTTAGATGACTGTATTGGGGTATAAATGGTCATTAACTGTTGCTCGTTATACATAATTATTTGGTTCTGGTAGGAATAGTGTAATTAACAATTTTTTTTGGGGGGGAGGGGTGTAGGGAGCCCTAGGCCAGAAGTTGGACGAGCTCTCAAAAATTAGGTGTGATTGCTCCTATCTGTTAGTTGAATTTTATGTTTCCATGGCTGGTTTGTCATTATTTTTATGTTTTGAGTGTATATTTCATTATATATTCATGTCTGGATTTTGATTCTATATATTTTTCTGTGCATCTATGTTTGTATTCATATCTAGTTAGGGTATAATTGACTCATTCGGTGCTCGATTGGTGGGTACTTAGCGGTTGGATTAGGATATTTTTTGTGTTTTGTTTGTTCATTA
>SDVV010036941.1:0-10895 GCA_016164225.1 Gammarus roeselii
TATATATATGTTTACTCATTTACACGTTCATACGCTCGAATAGACACATGCACGTACGTATACAGGTCTATAGACGGGCATACGTACATACATACGTCATTTATCGCCAAATCGATTGATGATAGGCCCAAAGATTTGCAAACGCATTATAACAGCAAACTGTATGACGTGATTGGAGTCAGTGTTACGTGGAGGATAAGCGGAGACGGACGGATCATCCACGAATAGATAACAATGAATGTTCAAATGGAAAAAATTAGCTTACGTGTTTTGGAAGAAGAAATCTTTGAAGATGATATGAGATGGATCGAACCTATATTGACTAATATTGAAAATACCAGTTATCTCAGAATGGGTAAAACAAGAATCAGAAGAATGGGAGATAACATTCATACATGGATGGAGGAAAAAGAAAGTCGGCTCTGGGTTACTGGCATCGACGGGTTTCAGTCGTATGTAACAAACTTCAAGGGAAATAAGAAAGCAACTCTTGGAATTGATATGATCCGAGAGGAAAATCATCATGATTGTAATAAAGCTGAAGTGTTGGGCAACAGATTTTTCCTAAGAACCAAAGAAAACCTGGAACGTATGAAAGAATTCCTCAATGATGAAGAACAGATCGACATTGAATTTGAGAAGCTTCGAATAATTAAAGTTCAAGAAGAAGAAGAATTACATTTGGGCACTCAAGGGCACGGGACAGCCTTTGGTATTCACAACAAAGATATGGTGGATTATATGATAGGGTTTGAAAGGAAACTTGTACATCGTGATGCTGGGTAAGGGTGGCTGTACGAGCCATGCTGTAATCGAAAAAACGAGCTAGAAGTCATTAATGATGTCAGCAAGATGTGTAAATATTACTAATATAAGTACGTAAATCCGAAATCAATTGTTTATAATATCCTACAACTCAGTGGTTAAGCGATGAAATTGCATACATTGCGTTAGTCGGAGGTAACATCGAAATTGTTGAAGTCGGTAGGAGAATATATTTCAAAGGATGCAACGGTACCCATTAACCTATCTCAGTGTAAATGCTGTATATATGTGACAGAATGGTGAGATATAAATCAGAGTCCGATGAGACTATACTCTGTCAATGTTGGGATTCTGTTGTGGAAGGATGGGTTAGAGCTTGAGTCCTCAATTGTTCGATAGAAATGGGGTGATCGGGGTCTGTAAACTTTGCCAGAAATAAATAAAATTGAATGAACATGAATCCACGAGTAACGTGCGGGAACATTTGAAACGCTGTCATCGTGAAGAGTTTGAAAAAAATATTGGAAAGAAAAAGGCAGATCAACTGTGCAAGTCGTCACAGGATGAAGTGTCAGGAGATATTGACGAAAAATGTGGTAGACCTAGTATGAGATGAAGAGCCCGTTTGTATGATGGAAACAAATATGAATTACTTGTACCATTCAATCCATCTAAGATCGAAAATCTGACCTACTCTGGTAACATATATGAGTCGAGATTGACCGTGAAGTAGAAATAATTAGGTGCAAGTTATATACAGAATCGCGTGGAGGGGCTTCATATGTATATATCAATAACTGAAAACCGTACATAAGGTTAGGTTAGGTATCATACATAAGGTTAGGTTATGTTAGGTTGGATTTTTGATGGGTGTGAATATCATGTGAAAGTGATTGAGAATTGTATCAAATCAAATATTAGGAATCATATAAAAAAAAGCAGTAACATTCAAACAATAATGAAATTATAAACGAAAACAGGTGAAATTTGCAATATCAAAATTGGAAGTGCGTGCAAAGGAAAGATCAAAATGAGGAGAGATGTTGAGATATTTGTTACGCATTGTGTATATCAATGACTGAATATCGTACATAAGTTAGGTTAGGTTAGGATAGGATGATTACTTCTTATAACATAACGTACCATGAAGCTGATGCACATTAAATATCTTGTAACAACAGCATGGCATGTTGTTCTATGGGTTAGGTTAGGTTGCGTAGGTATTAATGCATCTGGCAATGTATGGTAACCCTTATGCACAAATGTGTGTAAATGTCTATATGATGCCTCATACATGTGCCAACGCAGTAAAGCTAACGATCCTGTATGTATAAATTGGACTCATATCTGTACTCCTTCAGATAGCGATCCGCTTTCGGAGAAGAAGGATGCCGCCCAGTTCGATATGGAAGTATTTTAACAGAAAGAAGAAGACGGGGGTATGTGTTATTTGCAGTGCGTAGATAAAATTAAGCAAATCAAGCTTCATACTCGGGTTTTGGCAACATCTCAATGGACAGCATTATCTTGGATATGCTAATCTTAAAACTGAACGAGGAAATACTAGCTCAATGGATGCTATGGGCGTATTGATAGAACCTAATAATCCGGACGTCTAGAACACCAATAGATCAGAGGAAAAAAACACCCAGATGATAAATCCTACACCGATATGACGAGTCGACAGCTTCAGGTGAGAAATAAATATACATCATTGATAAAGAACCCAGAGAGTGGCACTGGTACCAATGATCAAGATAATAAAAGAGAGGGAGGTCGAAGTCATTACTTATGTTTCGCCAAGATGCTCGCGTCAAATTTTCGGTGTGAAAAAGTTATGTTTTAGTATGAATGATTTCATATGTATATATATGTATGTATAAGTTTCAAAATCTATTATCAATAAAATAATATATCTAATAAATCTTTGTTTGCAATTTCCTCAATTTAACTCGAATGATTAGCATTGAAAATGCACTAAAACGCCTCTTGCCCGACGTTGAAAATGTGATAGATACTGAGCTAATTGAAGTTGTACACAGCTATCTAAGCTATCGTAGATATATATCTCATCATTTGAAGGGTAGCCAAACCGTAAATGCTCTAGGACCACTCCATAAAGTAAATCGTCTTCTAAATGTTAAAGTAGACATTTGCTAGGGGTCAATAACGAAAATTCCATAAAGATGCAGCATGGACTTACACCTCTTAAACATACATTCATATGAACATCGTGCAGAAATCTGCATCTTGAAACTATTATTGAAGGAATAAAACAGTCAGCTATTTATTATACAGATTTCTCTATGTCTGATAACGAAGCGAACGATACAAGGAGTTACTGCTGGGGTAAGTATAACGGAGCGCTAAGGGTTAAAGTAACCCTGGCTTAATCGTAACAGAATG
This sequence comes from Gammarus roeselii, assembly GCA_016164225.1. Lineage (NCBI taxonomy): Eukaryota > Metazoa > Arthropoda > Malacostraca > Amphipoda > Gammaridae > Gammarus > Gammarus roeselii. Next base: position 3,172 of record SDVV010036941.1, read on the forward strand.
TTATATATACATATAAAAAATACCACAATGATGCAACAACCTACCAATTATGCCTCACATAGTGTGGAAGATGCAAATCTAAAATATTCTAAATGTTGATAGCATGAAAAAAATATCTACAGCAATGAATCTAACCAACCTCAGAATGAGTCACATATACCACAAACAGATAAGAATGCACAAATATATGTAACGAAAAATATTTATATATATAGAATTTTATTCCAGATATAAATTTATAACGAAAAATGTAGCCAAACATAGCAAACACGATACGGAACTAAGTTATATGACAAAGAATAGGTAAGAGCAATCTCACATAATTTCCCAGGAGCGCATCCAATTACCCCCGCAAACTGAAAATCAATAAAACATACTATTCTTATAGATATAAAATACATATGAAGTAAATAGTTGTGAAACACATAACACAACCTATATTCAATACCAAGGTTGAATCAAGCATCCCACCGCTAAAAACTTCACCAAACAACCTCCGAAATTAGTCAAATATACCACAACTAGACAAGCATACAAAATAAAGGTACAGCAGACATGATACGGAACTAAGTTATAAGACAAAGAATAGGTAAGAGCAATCTCACCTAATTTTTCGGTAGCGCATCCATTTAACCCGCAAACTGGCAACGAATAAACCATACTATTCCTATAGTTATAATATACATACGAACTAAATGGATGTAAAACGTAAAACAAAACCTATATTCAATATCGAGGGTAAATCAAGCATCCCACCGCTGAAAACTCCACCAAACAACCTCCGAAATGAGTCAAATATACCACAACTAGATATGAATACAAAATATATGTACAGAAAAATGAATAGAATTATATTCCAGACATGAATATACAACGAAACATATACTCAAACATAGCAAACATGATACGGAACTCAGTAATAAGACGAAAAATATGTAAGAGCAATCTCACCTAATATCCAGGAGCGCATCCAACTTTTTGCGTACGGCTGTCCTCAAGCGCACCCTCACCAGAAAACTTGCTATAACACTATTCATACCAGAATCGAATAAATATATATATATATATATAACGAGCAACAGTTAGTGATCAATTATACCCCACTACAACCATCTCTGAAAAAAATATTTACATTAAATGGGAAAAAGCGAGTGGATTTAATCAAATAATATCAATCGTACAGCGTAAAATATCATGTATAAATAATGGCTTCTATTTAAATGAGTCATTCAATAACAAACATAGTAATATATATCATGCCCTTCTACCGTGCGAACTATTCCAAAACAATCATATATAGCGTTGACGAGACCTAATAACGTAAGCAATCGTAAATGAAAGTAACCAGATTCCGTAAGGAAACTATAATTTACCGTATGGAAAACTATTCTCCAAGAGGACCATATATCTCGAGATTGAATCTTTGTGTGACATTTGACCGATACAGATCGTTCGGACCACCCACTCTCAACTTCCCGGGTGGTCTCTCAAAACTTCTTCCTTGGTGTCCCATGCGCCTGACCCCTCCCCCACCCACCGTTAATTATAGCCTATCCTATTCCTTCTGTAGACCGTTTCGGGCAGTTTCTACGTACCATCAGTAACTAACTTGACCACAATAGTAATTTGTCTTAACCTACAACTACAATGTCCGAGATATACAGCGACTGAGTCTGACACACTAACAAATAACATACTTCCTCACAAGATTAATTTGTCTTGACCTCCAACTACAATGTCCGAGATATACAGCGACTAAGTCAGACACACTAACAAACAACATACTTCCTCACAAGATCAATTGGTCTTAACCTACAACTACAATATCCGAGATATACAGCGACTGAGTCAGACACATTAAGAAATAATATACTTTCTGCCCAAAAATTTGCGTTTACGCGCCCCTAATTATAACCTATTTTATCCCTTCACATAGCATATTCGCGCTCCCAATTATGGCCTATCTTATTCCTCCACAAAGCATATTTGCGCCGCTAATTATGGCCTATCATATTCCTTCACAAAGCATATTCGCACCCCAAATTATGGCCTATCTAATTCCTTCACAAAGCATATTCGCACCCCTAATTAAGGCTTATCTAATTCCTTCAGTAGACCGTCTTGCACCCCTAATTAAGGCCTATCTAATTCCTTCAGTAGGCCGTTTTGTCGTTACACAAATTTGCGTTCGTGGGAAAATGGCCTTGCAAAAATCCGTAGACACCCCAAAAATTTGCGTTCATGCATCACCCAAAAATGTGCGTTCTTGCATCACCCAAAAATTTGCGTTCATGCAGTACCCAAAAATTTGCGTTCATGACGACCTTACGCGTCTGACCCCCTCCCCTTTCCTCCTCCCCTACCCTCTTCCCCACCCGCTCCCCGTTTCTGTGCGAACCCCCGTACAGCCACTTGAATCAAGGTTGCAGCATCGGTCCCTACCCTCCGCCCCGCCCAAAAGTGACTAGAAAACGATTCTCGGTGCTACACACTCTACTTACGTCTACCCCATGAGTTCAATGTGACTGACTAGGAGTGTAAGGTGTTGACCGTTCCGGTCTCTGTTTTCCCTCTTCTTTTTTGACATTACTGATTCAGTAAGTCGTGATGTCCCCACATGTTGAACCTTGTGTCTCTCCTCAGAGGAAAAAAAAAGATTCACCACGTCTTCTCGTTCAACGTGGAGAGGTTCCCGTAGTGCACGTCGTTGAAACCATTTACGGTTTTAAATTTCGCTACGAGTTGACCTCGGACCTTTAAATTTTCAAGGGTGAAGATATTGTGTTCATTCAGCCTCTTGTAGTATCCATCGTGTATTAGGGACAAGACCATCCTGTTTGCGCTAGTAAACAACCATGCCCAGTCTTCATGATAAGTAATGCTACCAAACGGAAAGAAATTTTTTAAAACTGATAAAAAATCAATATTATGAAAGTTACAAAGAATTTAATCAGTGGATAATCAGTACGGATCCAAGTACATGTTTATTTAATGATCAATACCTGTGTGAAAGAAAATATCCGTCCCTGCACCTCAGAAAGAGTGATCATAGATGCAAAAGCAATCAATGTATGAAAAGTTCAAACATAAGATTTTACCTCTGCCATGGACGGTAACAGAACCAATCTTTTGAAGTGACTGCAAACACCAATGTAAGAGGAGCATAACAAGGGTAGTATATGGAGGAACTCGATTGATTTATCAATTGATTAATACAAACCTTGGGTTTTATGTGGAGGAAATTGAATGACCTACTAGTTGCATAATGAGAAACTATCACTGTAATCATATAGTTTCCTATAAGAGCATGAATTGATTTTGTTATGACCTGAAGCCGCAAACATCACCGTGAACAAAGTTTTGCAGGATCAAGGATCTTACATTCACCAAACAGTCGGAAATATAATCAAAATATTGATGGGTACCAACATTGATAAGCATCCACGTCACATCCGCGCGAATTATGCCCCACAAATTTCATTGGATGGCACTACCAGGTGACACTTAAATTTCAAAGTATTTATTAACAGTGTATTATCTTACAAAATACGAGATCTTTGACGTGATCACACAAAAACCTTCACGTCGTCAAGTGGCTTTACCAACTTCCCTAATAAATTGAACTTTATTCTACCCAGCACCTATTCCAAGCCTTGATTCTACGTTGCCGTTCATTTAACAGGTATTTCGATGTACAAGAAGAGAAATAAAATATAACTACAGATTAATCAATGAGGTAACAGTACTCGATTAAGCTCCATGAAGGCTCTTCAAATCGAAGAAAATCAAATATTATGCCAGCCCGTCATGGTCTAATTTAATGTCTTCTGTAACTGTGTTTGAAAAAATGCTAGTGGTGACGGAAGAACGCAGAAGAGCAAGCTGATGATAATATAGCGAAAGTAAAAACAACGAATACAGACTTGCAGATGACGTTACAAGGTACTCCACCAGCACAAAAAACAAAATGCATCAGGACAAGAACATTGCGATAAGACAAGATACACAGACAAGGGTGGTTTGATGCAGCCTCTGTTGGACGGACTAAATGTTCTTGTGTAATGAATTCATATCCATTAAGATTTTATCACCGTATAATAAATCGAAAAATCACTGTCAAACTAAATAGAACGCGATGTCTTGGCTATAGATACGGGGGAAGAAACCTTAGGTATAATTTAATAGTGTAGCCCAGTGGTCCCTTACTTTTTTGTCGTCGCGGGCCGGTCAATGTTTGAAAAAAAAATACTGACCACTGAAGGTAAAGTTTTAAAAATACATATTTTGACAATAATATTTTTTTAAAAACCTAACCATCTGTTAACGTTACTTCTCAAAAGTATATAATGACTTGATCTTAGATTCAAGTTCCTTCAATTTCAGTGAAGAAGAGATTTAAAAAGAGTTAATTGCCTCATTAGAGATGTGGTTGCCGGGAATATCAAAGGGTAGAGTTGATCACGAGCTGGCTCGTCTTGAAGAAGTTCATTGTGTTCGTCCGTTTATGTCTGTCTGTTTGTGTCAAACCATATGTCTGTTAGTCTCTTCGGCATACTTCTTTTGCAAAAAGGTAGGTGAAATTAAGAATGTTGGTGGGAATTGGAAAAAATGGGTTAATTTTTATGTAAATGGTTGTATTACAGAAACTCAGCAATAGGTCACGAAAATTAATGTTCGGAATGAATAATAAAAGACTTATTGCTAATAGTGCAAAAGGAAGAATGAGGTAAGCTGAAACCATAAATTCGCCGTTTATATGACCTCTGAATGGAAATGTTTGCATGATATGACTTGTTCCACTATCTACATTATATAACACCAAGTTACCACGCTTTTTGTTTGTTTGTTTGTATGTCTGTTGGTATCCATGACAGGCTCCGATGCCACCGGACCGATTGTGTGAAAACTTGGTGGGTGTAATGTGGGTTCCCTCGACGATAAGAAGATAGTATTTTGGTGACTGAAAGTATCGCTTCTGCTATATTTAGTTATTTTTTTCTATTATAATCGCTAGCTTGGCTCCTGACAATCGTACAAAATCACTTTTTCAAACGAAATGTCTCTGCTTGAATTGTTCTCATTGGAAACGAGTGTCCAACTTCAACGGCGCTCATGATGCGTGGTCAACACATTTATTTCATCACAAAATTCCTCTTCGTAAATAAATACGTTGCGGACAAATTTGGCTGCAGAAGCTCATCAAAAAGCCGATAATTAGTTTTAGCTGAAAAAAAGACGTGATCATGAATACGGACTCAGTGAGGGCAAGAACTGGTAGCTAACTCCTGCATGGATCGTAGAACCTTCATAGCATGGATAATAAACTCCAACAAGATGTCCAGACATAAATACTGTGTATAGATTATTTTTATTCCATATGCCCATTGGAGGCCACCTGACGAATGAATTTATTTTTGAGTTTCAGAGAAACTAAATAATACATTGTATTTTGGTTACAGAGAAGTACTAGGTAATTATTAGCTTCATAGGGCAGATGGCTTCAGTGTAGACTTTACTGCATTGCAGAGGGTATGACGTACTCACTATAGGTGCGTTTGAGATGTCTCACAACCTGGACCAGCTGCTGCTGGGGAGTAAAAAATTACTTTCATAGATGAGCGATTGTTGAATTTAAGGTCGGAGTGTATGTAAACTTGCACTATCTGAAAAGATGATATATCTCGAACGCATCTATACATAAGTTAATTCAAAATATCGTTACACAGCCTGGAACAGATGATGATTAGACTCAAGGATCTAGGGCTTCTAAATTTATATTGGTATCATGACATGTCGACAAAATTACAAGAATATTGGATAACACAGATGATACGCACCTAGTCCTCGTCAGCGAGAGCTGTCCTAAATGCAGCATTTCTTAATATTAACTTAAAACTAAGGCTGGGGAGTAGAGTTACCTCTACATCCTACCAACCGATGGACATGGTTGGTAGTCATTCTTGATTCTCCAGTTTTCAGTAGGTCGAGACATAAAAATGTTATATTGGACGATTGATTTCAAGTCAAATAAGCAAGGTAAGTTGGGTCACAGACATGTGGTTTCATAGTCGTATTACAACATAAATTGTTGTGAGACAAAGCGTGGACCAACTGCCCAAGTGGGTATATAGACTTGCGCTACCTAGGAAAATGGTTCATCTCAAACGCACCAACAACGAAGGAACTTAGGAGTTCTTGCAAATGAATGGTGAGCGGTTTTGAAAATAACACGATTAGAAGGCAACTACGAGGGATCGGGGATGAGTTTTGATGTTAGGATTGTGGCAAAAGTTTGCGTCCGATGTTTTCAATGGTTCCGTTCGAGATAACGTAAGTCCGATAGTCAGCCAGCACCAGCTGTTCAATTTTTTCGTACTCATGTTCGAACATACACCAGCTCTCTGCGGAGACATATAAAGAAGCTCTCGTTCATGGGCTAGGCCCCTAGGCAACGATTCATCACGAAGATACCTGTTGAATATTATACATTTATGTGATTGGGGATGGAGTTCAATGATCATAATACTACTTTGAAAATAAAAGAAAATATACTAAATTGTAATTTCTAAGTTTCATATATGTTGTGGAAAAAATTGATTTCAATTTGATGTTGCGAATTGAATAGTTTCAAGACTTTAGTTGGTCCAAAGAACGAAATCAGGGGGATTCCCTGAACACAATACCATAACAAACATTAATTTGTTCATTCTTAATCTAATTTTATGACTTTTTTGACAATGGAAAAATATTATTAAGCTTGATCCAATTGAAATATATTGTATATGGATAATTAAAACAAAAACAATATCCAGCAAGGCTTGGCATATATTTACCGAGTCCTAGATTTGTAGGATTAATGTTGTTATCAAACTTCCAATGTAACTGAAGTACTGTTTCACTGTTAATTGAAAAAAGAAACACTCCTCCACCTACAACAAACGCTCTCAAGTGTTTCGTCTACATCGAGGTATGTTAGGCAATGCTGGATCATAGCAACGAAAATTGTCAGTGAATCTTCCGACGGATGTTCATTTTTCCGTCCGCTCAACTCTTTTCTTGTGGGAGAATATTTTCAGCTGTTGTCAAGGAGCAGGAATCAGTGCATGGAATAAATTCGCGGGTCCTGATGCAAATGTTCTTATCCTATTAACGACTCGAAGGAAAAACATAGAGCTTTAGAACAAATTGGTCGAATTATAAATAAGTGTACTGTATAATAGTTGCTCCCGATCTGAGTTTGGAAAGCTTTTTTGGTGATTGGTTCAAATTGATTGTACAAGAATTTTTTGACGGGCAGCGGCATAGATTATAGAAGTCGGATGGTCAAAAATAATAAAGTTATGCAGTTGAGGCAATGACGTCTCTTGAATCCAAGATCGACGACATTAAAATCGTTGAACATGTTATTGGATCCTAAATTGACCTATCCGCCAAGTTAGTATCCATGAACTCAAGGGTCTTCACAAATTGTCTCTTCTCAAAAGCTCTCATCGACATTACGATGTTACTCCTGCATTGGTGATGCGAAAAGAAACAAATGTCAATCGAGCAACTAGAAGTGACGTCAGATCGTTTATGTGACGTCACTCTGCCTTGCAAACGATATCATGTCACCTCAGTACGGCTCCTGCAGAATCATGGGCTGTGGAATAGCTGATCAAGTTCATGAGGAGTGCTTCACACCTCGACATCAAGCGTGTCTTCTGCTCGTATATAAAAGAAAA
>SDVV010036942.1:0-10895 GCA_016164225.1 Gammarus roeselii
GACTACAGTCACTACCGCAACATGTTGGGCTGTAGTGCCATAGCAGTAGGGACTACAGTCACTACCGCAACATGTTGGGCTGCAGTGCCATAGCAGTAGAGACTACAGTCTCTACTGCAACATGTTGGGCTACAGTGCCATAGCAGTAGAGACTACAGTCTCAGTGCCACCGCAGTAGAGACTACAGTCACTACTGCAACATGTTGGGCTGCAGTGCCACCGCAGTAGAGACTACAGTCACTACTGCAACATGTTGGGCTGTAGTGCCATAGCAGTAGAGACTAGTCTCTACTGCAACATGTTGGGCTGCAGTGCCACCGCAGTAGACTAGTCTCTACTGCAACATGTTGGGCTGCAGTGCCACCGCAGTAGAGACTAGTCTCCATTGCAATATGTTGGGCTGCAGGGCCACCGCAGTAGAGGCTACAGTCTCTACTGCAACATGTTTTATTATCGATACATAAAAGAACACCACGGTTTCGTAGTTGGTGATACTAGGCACGTGTTCCCTCTGTGACCGTCTACCCAAGCTACTCTGCATCTCAAATGGTAAAAGATATTTGTTTATACATACACAATGATTCTGTGTAATCAAGATCCCACTTTGACAGCCCATTTCCATTTCCAGAGCATAACGGTGCACTTCACCGACATACAAGTTATATCGGTGAAATAGGGCCCATTTAATAACATGGCAGTCGTTTAAAGCGTCAAAATCGGCTAATATAATTTCTGGAGCGTATTAACAATTACCATACAAAGAAATGCGCTCGAGTGACCAGCGTTTTGTAGAAGAAGAAAATTTTGCCATTCTGCTTGTGTGAACCCGTTCTAGTACTATTACTACTCAGCGCCAATTCTCCGAGCTGGCCAACTTCCATAGAACAGGTGATTGCCGCTATACAATAGTTTGGCTTCCTAACAATATATAAATTTTGCTCATCCACGTGATCGGCCAATTACTTGGACCAGCGGTCGCATCCAGCCGTTGGACTTGAGCGCGGCTGCGTGGCAAATTGACTTAATTATTTTTGGTCGCGCAAAGGAGGTTTCTTTGGATATTTTCAATCATTTTTTCCTAAAGAGCGCTTTCTGGTTCATGACATCTTCTTAACTTAACACTTTTAGCATGTTTTAATAAATAAATAAAACATTCGCAAATACCTATTAGAGACCAAGTGATATAACACATTTCCATTCATTTTTGTATGCACATCCAGAATTCAATCACCGACTGTTCAAATCGTTCACTTTAAACTTCGAAATTGTTATTTCTCGCAAGGTGAGATGGAATACAAGTCTCATCTCATGATCTCTCCCTGGCGCAATTTTTCTTTAAATTAAAATTGTAATAATGGTAGGCATTATGATGCTGACTTCTAAATAGGTTTGTGATCTTGAAAGTGCGTCTCTTTCCTTTCAGAACGATTTCTAGTAATCATTTTTTGAATTGTAAAAGTTGTCATCTCAGTGAAGCAAATCTATTCCTTTGAAACACTAGTCACACCTAACAATTATCTATCCCTACGATTCCCCTGTCACAACTAACGATCAGCATTCCCTTCGATTCCCTAGTCACACCTAACGAACATAAATCCCTTCGATTCCCCTTTCACACCTAACGAACATGAATCATTTCGATTCCCCTGCCACACCTAACGAACATAAATCCCTTCGATTCCCCTTTCACACCTAACGAACATAAATCCCTTCGATTCCCCTTTCACACCTAACGAACATTAATCCCTTCGATTCCCCTGCCACACCTAACGAACATAAATCCCTTTGATTTCCTTGTCAAATCTACCGATCATATATCCCTTCTATTCCCCTGTCACACCTAGCGATCATATATCCCTCCGATTCCCTTGTCATACCTAACGATGACCAATCCCTTCGGTTCTGATGCCCATCACACAATCACCAATCCCTTCGGTTCTAATGTCCCATCACACGATCACTAATCCCTTCGGTTCTGATGTCCCATCACACGATCACCAATCCCTTCGGTTCTGATGTCCCATCACACAATCACCAATCAATTCGGTTCTGATGTCCCATCACACGATCACCAATCCCTTCGTTTCCAATGTCCCATCACACAATCACCAATCCCTTCGGTTCTGATGTCCCATCACACGATCGCCAATCCCTTCGGTTCCAATGTCCCATCACACAATCACCAATCCCTTCGGTTCTGATGTCTCATCACACGATCACCAATCGCTTCGGTTCCAATGTCCCATCACATAATCACCAATGCTGCCCAAGAAATTAACTTCCGCCACTCTGTGTTTGAATGAACCGTTCATTTGGTCGCTTCCATCCGCAGTCTTTCCTGCGGTTACTTTCGACTTCTACTCTTCTCTGGATTGTTCCCCACAGTCAACGTATAAATGACGAATGGGAGGCTTAATTCTTCTCTACTGTACACGATTTAACTTGTGGCGGGGACTGGACAGTGACGTGCACATCAAAGAGCTCTCAGGGCAACGAATGTGAGAGGCTTGGAGGACCAGTTACAGTCAGACGCAACAGCTTTGACCTGTTCTAGTACTTGATGTTGGGCAACGAATGTGAGAGGCTTGGAGGACCAGTTAGAGTCAGACGCAGCAGCTTTGACCTGTTCTAGTACATGATGTTGGGCAACGAATGTGAGAGCGTTGGAGGACCAGTTAGAGTCAGACGCAACAGCTTTGACCTGTTCTAGTACATGATGTTGGGCAACGAATGTGAGAGCGTTGGAGGACCAGTTACAGTCAGACTCAACAGCTTTGACCTGTTCTAGTACACGATGTTGGGCAACGAATGTGAGAGCGTTGAAGGAACAGTTACAATCAGACTCAACAGCTTTGACCAGTTCTAGTACATGATGGTAACGAATAGTGACGGTCGTCGCATGTGTTTGGGTCTCTTTGGTTTAGTTTTGCGCGGTACTGGAAATTATGTAGCTACTTCGTAGTGAGATAAACACTTTCGCACTACTTCTCGTTGGGCCTGACAGTTTGTTTGGAGAGAATTGTTCGTGACAAATGGACACACGTTCACTTGACCACTAGCCTGGTAGTACATAATAATGTAGGCACTTGATCTTCAGTAGTATGTTGCTCTGGCAATAATATACAGTCACCATACAAATATTAGCCGACCGTGATGTTTGCTAAGAATCATTGTAGCCCCAGTATTTTTATAAGTCAGTCGTTTCTAAAAGCTTGTTTGATATCTTCTTGTATATTCTAAATTAAATTAATTATGTTTGGGACCTAATCAAAATAGGTATTAAAATGTTTCGTTAATATTAATTTATTGAAATAAAACTGTTCAAATTTGTCGATAATTTACAACAAAAGAATTAATTGAAAAATATTTGGTATTTAACACCGAACTATAGGTATCAAAGGGCAGTTATACACTTCGCACTTGTCTATCAATATTATCAAATATATTTCAGAAGTAATAATTTTATCAAAACACATTGATTTCGTGAATTTTGTCTTAGTTATCTTTATTAAAAAATTTATCCCAGAACTTTTCAAGATTTTCGTGGTCCGTGAACTTTTTCTGGTCATTGTACAAGCACATGATAAATCTAAATTTTTGACGGCCTTTCAGCCATCGAATATTGTTCATTCCAGGCGAAGTCTTTCCTGTCAATAGTTTCCTACCAACTCAGTGATGCTAGGGTAAACAATTCGAACCCATTAAGATTCATGGCCAAGACTGTCCCCTGACAATGTTAGGTGATACGGCACTGTTTTTGAAAGTGATGAACTTTCAGTGCAAGAAATGTTTACTTGTAGCGTTTGATTCCAACATCGCTCATAGGAGATGTTGTGTATTTATGAATGGGAACACATTTCAGTAGCGTCGACCAGGCCTCGGAGCACACACTAGCAAGGATCATCTTCACACATACTCTACGCAGCAGACAGACACTTCGTCGAACTCGTGCTCCAGGCCTTCAGCTCTTCATCTACTTCATTAGTTATGAGACACTTCCTCGGACTCGTGCTCCAAGCCTTTAGCTCCTCATCTACTTCGTTAGGGGTAAGACACTTCCTCGGACTCGTGCTTCAAGCCTTTAGCTCCTCATCTACTTCGTTAGGGGTAAGACACTTCGTCGGACTCGTGCTTCAAGCCTTTAGCTCCTCATCTACTTCGTTAAGGGTAAGACACTTCGTCGGACTCGTGCTTCAAGCCTTTAGCTCCTCATCTACTTCGTTAAGAGTAAGACACTTCGTCGGACTCGTGCTTCAAGCCTCCAGCTCCTCATCTACTTCATCAAGGATAAGATGTCAGAACATGAAAAAATATCTCCCCCAGTACCAAGGACGAGGCAAGAGTTGTCGTTAAAACGTATCCTGTTTGATTAAATTATCATCCCGCTTCATCCCTAAAATCTTCTCTACGGTAAATCTTAGGCCGCTCAATCTTTTCCCCGCTGTCGAATCCCCATAAATCTTCCCCTTTCGTTTGCACCTAATTTATGGGCTAATGCGGCCTTCCCGCGCCTCTGCCAGCAGCGACTACCGGCGGGTAAAAAGGTGGCGCAGCTGGCAACACAGACACGCGAACAGACGGGAAAAGAGAGTACTGCTGGCAACACAGACGCACGATCTGAGGCGGGAAAAAGAGACCAGCCTGCAATTCCGATACAAGTGCAGCAATGGCAACACGGGACTACAACTGGCAACACATCGCTTTAGTGACGCAATATTTCTTATAGTGACGATAATGAGTGTGTATTATAAGTGATAGGCTCCAAAGGAAAATAATGTTTTCTTGTGCTGTGATGACCAGGAACTTATCCCACAAGTGACTTACTCTCTCGGCATCATCACACTGACCCCGACTAACATCAGGAAAAAAACTATTTCCACACTATAAAAAACAGTGACATTAGTTCCATTGTGTTCTATTAGTTTGATTTCTATCTTAACTAAGTTTTTTTTTATTTCAGCTGCGCTCGTATTACTTGTTTGTACATTATCAATATTAATAAGGGTATGGGTATACTGATTTCGAACATCTCCAATGAAACTGGTTTTGTCACTGCATTTTATAATTTGAAAACGTATTTCCGCACTGCTAGGGCAAATCTGTTAGGATGCCGCCCTGTAAGAAGGCCGCTCTAGTGTGTTTTTCCTGTATCTTAACTGTGCACGTGTTATCTGTGTGTCTATAACCGTATTCTAAGATGTTACTGGTATTATAATTTTCAACATTGTCAAACGTGGCTGGTTCGCTGTAACAAAACCCACAAGTATCTTGTATCCGGTAGTATCATTGTTTTGTACCACTTAACATCTTGCAGCTTAGAATCGTGCTACGATTTCATGACACCGCATTTACTGAAATGTAATTAATTTTTTCGTCATCTTCTGATACTCCGCCGGTCATGTCTGGTACAAGGCTGGTGCCTAGGATCATGATATCATTCCTTTATTGAGAAGCAGATGGGAACAGCTATAAGTTAGTTTAGCTTTGCATTCAACCCAAATCCCGCAATAGGAAGTAACCTTGCGCTAACGCGTATCCGACGATACTCGCATCCGACTCACATTTGTATCATTCCCGTTTTGATTTCGTTTTCGAATTGCCGACACAATCGTCACATCCCGCCTCTAATTATAGAATTGCATTTATATCTGCTGTCTACAAGATATCACAAAAAATAGAACTCAAGCTAACGGGCTATTTTTCCACCGGTAACTTCTATAACAGTCCAAGATGGTTCAGGCTAAGCTAGAATGTGTTATCTGCCACACCTCGTACGCTCCCGAACTAATGGATTGCCAAAGTTTTTCTTGCTCTGCCATGACTTTACGCAGCAGTCCCTCAAATGGGGAATGCAAGACATTGCGCTGTAAATTTTGTCAGGCTGCAGAGGAAATTAAACAACTGAAAGCACAAATCAATCGCGCCTCCGATGGCTTATCCAAAACAGAGACGGTCTCATCCAATGGCTTATCCAAAACAGAGACAGTCAACACGGATACCCGACTATTAGCTGTATAATTAAAATTGGAAAACGTGCTGAAATATTTTCACGAATTTAAAGATCTGATAAGCAGCGAATTAGCAGCAGTTAAAGCAACTGTCGAGACCACCCAAAATCAAGTGAAAGAACTCTAAGTGCACCTAGACTCCGAATTCGTCAAGAAGCTTTCAGCTCTTGACGCTGAGACAAACGATCGTATTAAACAGATAGAAAACTCAGTCAAAGCTGGCGAGGCACTGTACACAACTGTAGTTGTAGGAGGCAGCCACGCTGTGACAATGCAACACACGTCGGACCACAGTCTCACCACTTTCGACCCGATACACGTAACCGATTCGATGTATAGCCCGATGAAATGGACTCTCAGCATACAGAGGAAATTATTGTGATTGGTGATTACAATGTCAACTCCTTCAAATCAAATCAGCAAAAGAGAGAATTCAATTGAAAATACTCGGCAAAGCTGATTTGAAAATTGATGAGGTCAAAGGCATAATCGCAAAGGAAATGATACATTCATCAAGGCGAATTATAATACAAGTTGGAGCTAAAGAAGTGTCGTAGACGGAATCGACATGGAAAAAGTATGATGACATGCTAAACAACATCAAACCTTCACACGCGAACCTCCATGTCACTGGCATCCTGCCCCATCGGAACTAAAGTAGATATAAGTTAAGCAAGATGATTTTACTTAACAATCGCCAAGCAACTCTCTGCAGAGCCCAGAAAATCTCTTTCTCGGATCATTGGGATACGATGATTGACCCAAAGTACTATAACTGTAATAGGATCACCAACAAGGCTCGCATTAACACGTATGGACTTGATACCATCGAAAACATCCTTAAAAACATCGGCGCTGGACTTTAACAAAAAGTCAAAAAACGTAAACGATATCATACCAACAACTCCGCCAGCAGTGCCCGACAAAACGACCCAGCGACCTCCACCCGTTTCAATACGAGATACACAACAAATACAAGTGCCCAACAATACACCACTACTGGTCCTAGCAAAAAAGTTCCTGTTATCAATCCAGTCCGAGTTAGAGGCAGTAGTTGCAGCTCCGCTAGTACAACCCGTGTAAACAAAAACGAAAGTCTTGGCTCCGACATAAGACCTCAGAGTAAAAGCAAAATAAGTCAAGCAAATCAAGTCAATGTGACTAACGGTACTCTCAAATGTTACTACACGAACGCTAGAAGTCTCCGAGACAAAATCGAAGAATTAGGTATCCTTCCAATGAATGAAAGTATCAACGTAATTGCAATCACGGAATCGTGGATGAAATTGAGCACTAGTCATTATTTAGGCAAATTTACTCTTCCCGGTTACTCACTATTTCACAAAGTTAGACAAAGCCGAGAGGGCAGAAGAGTGCTGTTTCTTGTAAAAAACACTGCAAATATTAGAAGTCACCATTCCAAGCAACAGGTACGACATAGTATCAATCCAAGTAGTCGGCAAACATATACAATGTCAAATCACTCTCGTCTATCGACCCCATAGAAGCAAGGTTGCAGATGATATCGATCTTCACAACACCCTCGTCAATTTCGTCAAAACACAACACAGTATTGTGCGTGGCGACTTCAATATTATCGACATTGATTGGAAAACAGACAAATGCACTGCCACCGGCCAACGTCTGATTGATTTTGCAGACGATAAGTTCACGATCCAAATGGTGAAGACATCTACAAGTGGTAGCAACATTCTTGATCTCCTATTCAGTGCAAGAGACTCTCATGTCACGAACGTCGAAGTAGGCGACCCACTCGGAACTAGTGAACACAAATGTATCCGTTTTTTGATAGAGCTCTAGTTGAAAACATCAACAAACTGCTAAAAAGTCCCTAACTTCAGATTGGCAAATTTGATGGTTTAAGAGAGTCAATGGCGTCAGCAAATATAACCCTCGGACAAGATGTCAATCAATCGTTTAACTGTTTCTTGATTGCATTTAAAAATATTGAACAGGAGCATATCCCTCGCCAACAGTCATATATCCCGCGCAAAAACAGTCGATCAGCCCAAATACTGGAAAGGAGAATTGCAGCGCCTTCAATCACGAAAGAAAGCAAAGCACTCGATAAAACAGAGACATCCACATGACGACGTAGCAAAAAATGAATACAACAATAGCAGACGAGATCTAAAGAGGGTCCTGAAATGTAAAAAGAAACTAATCAGAAACCATTTTTTAGTTATATTTCGAGCAAAAAAATCAGAATCTGTTATAGGTCCTCTCGAGAACGATGTTGGTGAGCTAGAAACGTACGACACCAAAATGAGTGTTCTACCTAATGAATACTTTTGTTTTGTATTTACGTTAGAGAATCAGGATATATTTCTAATCCTGAGGCTGTCATAGCGGCAAAACGAATTGAAGCCCTCACCAAAGTAAGCTTTCCCTCCGCCAAAGTTACTGAATATATAGATAAATTGAAGGTCACCAAATCTCCAGCTCCAGACTAAGTTCATCCAAAAATTCTAAAAGAGACTAGAAACGAAATCGCCGAACATTTATCAAACATTTTCACCCAATCTATCACAAATGGCACTTGCCTCTAAATGGAAAGAGGCCAATGTTACCCCATTTAAAAAAAAGGGACAAATAGTGTCCCGGCAACTACCGTCCAATTAGTCTCACCTCAGTCATTGGCAAGTTTATGAAAAGTTTGATAACAAATAAAATGAAAGAATTCTTAGAATGAAACAAATTGATGACGACTCCCAACATGGCTTTGGACGCAACCGTTCCTGTCTTACGAATCTGCTACTCTTTTACAAAATCTTAATCGAAATTCTCGACACAAAATCTCCAATCGATATCATTTACCTTGACTTTCAAAAGGCCTTTGATGAAGTCCCCCACAAGCGCCTAATTAGTAAATTGCACAGCATCGGTATTCGAGGCGAGCTTAACAACTGGATAAAATGCTGGCTTATGGACAGACGGCAGCGAGTTGTATTTAACGGAGCTTCTTCCCCTGGGGTAATGTTACAAGTGACGTGGCTCAAAGATCCGTGTTAGGGCCAGTTCTATTTATAATATTCATTAACGATCTCGATAGCAACGTACTCTCAAACATTAGCAAGTTCGCAGACGATACTAAGATCGGAGGGAAAGTGCAAACTGAACTAGTGTGTTAGCAGATCCAACTAGATTTGAACAAAATTATTCATGGGAAAGAAAAGTGACAAATGAAATTTATTGCATACAAATGCAAAGTTATGCACATAGGTCATCATAACCTCATACTAGAATATTCAATGTCTGGTAAAAAACTCATTCCCGTCACCGAAGAGAGAGATTTGGGTGTCATCATTAGTAACGACATAAAAGGCAGCAAGCAATGTAATGATGCTGCCAAGAAAGTCAACAAAATGCTAGGTATGATATCACGCACTATCTCATTCAAAAACCAACACAGTATGCTCAAGTTATTTAATGCATTTGTTAGACCGTATATCGAGTATGTCGTTCAATTCTGGTCTCCATTCCTTAGAAAAGACGTTATTAAACTTGATAAGGTTCAACGTAGAGCTACCAAACTCATCCCCTCGCTGCGGAATAAATTGTACGAAGACAGGCTACGTGAACTCAATCTTTATTCGCTAGAGAAACGTCGAGTCAGAGGCGACATGATTGAAGTGTGGAAGATTATTAAGAGTAAGGGAAGCGTCGACCGAGCGAGCCTTTTCACTCTAGATACAAACGGAGTGACTAGAAACAATGGATGAAAAATCGTTGGGAAATGTTTCTCACTCGACATCACGCCCAATTTCTTCACGTATAGAGTTGTCAAAGAATGGAACAAACGTCCAGTGGAGGTTGTAAACAGCAATACAATTGAAACGTTTAAGTTGCGGCTCGAAGAGTTCTACATAAATCGCCGATAAATAGCTAAAACGTTGCCTTTCCTGTTGTTATAAAAAAACGAAAATGGCACAAGAAGCTCTCATAGACGTTCTACTTTAGAACGAATCCTCTTGCTATCAAAAGGCAGACTAGTTTGAAAAATTGGCGTTCTACCTCAGAACTAATCCTAGTTTCCTGTTGTTGCCTTCCTACACTTGTAAACTTTTGTAAACACCGACAGACGGAGAAAGACGGGAAAAGACACTACAGTTGGCAATACCGATACAAAGGAGAGAAACGACACACGAACAGAGGCTGCTAACAGCACCGACACACGAACAGAGGCTGCTAACAGCACCGACACACGAACAGAGGCTGCTAACAACACCGACACACGAACAGAGGCTGCTAACAACACCGACACACGAACAGAGGCTGCTAACAGCACCGACACACGAACAGAGGCTGCTAACAGCAACGACACACGAAAAGAAGCTGCTACCAGTACCGACACACGAACAGAGGCTGCTAACAGCAACGACACACGAACAGAGGCTGCTAACAGCACCGACACACGAACAGAGGCTGCTAACAGCAACGACACACGAACAGAAGCTGCTAACAGCAACGACACACGAACAGAGGCTGCTAACAGCACCGACACACGAACAGAGGCTGCTAACAGCAACGACACACGAACAGAGGCGGCTAACAGCAACGACACACGAACAGAGGCTGCTAACAGTAACGACACACGGACAGAGGCTGCTACCAGCACCGACACACGAAGAGAAGCTGCTACCAGCACCGACACACGAACAGAGGCTGCTACCAGCACCGACACACGAAGAGAAGCTGCTACCAGCACCGACACAAGAACAGAGGCTGCTAGCAGCACCGACACACGAACAGAGGCTGCTAACAGTAACGACACACGAACAGAGGCTGCTACCAGCACCGACACACGAAGAGAAGCTGCTACCAGCACCGACACACGAACAGAGGCTGCTACCAGCACCGACACAC
>SDVV010036943.1:0-10895 GCA_016164225.1 Gammarus roeselii
ACACGCGCTCTATCTGAAGTCATGTGAGTGAAAACAATATAATAATTCAAGATATTATCCTCCACGTATTGAGGCTATCAATAATGGTGCAGGAAAAAAAGTCTAAACATAAGATAAATGTAAAGTTTTAGGCTGGATGTGCTTCAGCCCAGCACATTTCAGCTCTGATCAGAAAGCGACACAACTCCCAGCAGTTTAGCCTTATGCAGGATGGAATAGCTAGTCGTCTGCAGTATTATACAGCTTTACGCAGGTGACTGTACGTCTGTGAGTATGTATAGCTACATGTTTCCCTAGACCTAGAGGAAACAGCCATATGTACATGAATACTTAAAAACATACCATCTCCGTGCACGGATATCGGAAACAAGACGGGAAAAGAATCCATTTATAGCGTCTTTGAACAACCTGAATGCCCGAAGAATAACCGGGATAGCAGAGTGAAAATAAAGTCCGTAACAGAAGGGAATACATAGTGAGTTTGTTTACGAATGACAAATGGCCAACGGGTAAACATTAGATCATCTCTCAGTATGCAAATGATCCAGGGTGGGCACTGCCCACTACCCACCTAAAAAATAAAAATAAAATATTAATAAAAAACACCTAAAAACTCACCTAAAAATCTACAGTCAAGCAAAACTGTGAAATTATTACAATAATTTGTGTATAATTTACACACAAATAGGAAAGTATATGAAACAAGGAGAAGAGATAGACATATTAGGTTTGTTAATATTTTAGTATTATTAATTATTATGCATTATACAGTTTATACCTAGTACGCTACACCTAGTAGGCTAGTATAGGAAATTAGGAATTTGCAATTATTATTATTTGGTATTGAATGATCAAGAAATTGGAGACCAATTCGGGACCCTCCCCAAGCCAATCTAATAATAACAATAGACTTAATCAGTCATGTGACTTATTGAATCATGACTCATGGTCAAGACTCATGTCACTGATCATTCATCACTTGAGTTAATTAATAAATAGATCTCAAATCGCGAAATTATAACTATCAAATGACCTCATCAAAATATTCCTTTAACTTTGTAAAAGGCAGTCTCCATGGCCGACAGGCCTGACCCCTATTACTAGTTGGCTGTCAAAGTCTGAAATTTTCACAATTTATTTAAATTTTCACGAATAAAACCCAATTATGCCCATGAAAAACATTTTGCCCAAAAAACAGGTGGGTTGGGCTATTTTATTAGAACACCCGTTTTTTTCCCGCCCTGTGCAAATCTGCATGAATAAGACACAAGCAGGCAAACAAATACACTGCATGCACTTGTTCAAATAATAAAGCAACTCATAACTCGCATCTAACCACAAAATCGTGATATAAGTAACTTCATGCAACATCGAAGTGCATGCAGTCCCCCCACATAAGCACTACTGCAATGTGCACGCATTAACTGCAATGAGCCAGCTCGTTAGTGAAGACATCACACCTCCTCACAAATCTTAGAACCTATCAGAGCTCGCCAGATTGAAGTTGACTCTAGGGAGGTAACTTCATCTCACGGCATTACCCTGGCAGAGTCTGAGTAGCGGCAGCAGCAGTATTTACGAAGGCCCTCAGCGTGGTAAACATTATCTTGGGACCAATAGGCAGGAGGGGGTGCAATAGGTGGGTATGGGGGCCAATCGGTGAGTGTGATCGGCCAATCGGTGGGTGTGGGGGCCAATCGATAGGATTTGGGGATAATAAGCTGGTGTAGTGACCATGAGGAGGGTGGGAGGGTAAATAGGCGGGTATGAGGCCAAACCGTGCGTGTGGGGCAGACTGGCGGGTGTGGGGCCCAACATGCGAGCGTGGGGACCACGAGGCTAGCGTAGGGGCCAATAGGTGAGTCAATAAGTGACCAATAAACTTGTGTTGAGACCTTTGCAAGGCTGTGGGGGTCTATAGCGGGTATTGTGACCACTAGACGAGCGTGCGGACCACTAAGCCAGTGTAGGGACAAATAGGTGGGTGTTGAGACCTATAGGTGGCTGTGGGGGTCAATATGTGGGTGTGGGGGCAGTAGGCGGGTGTGGGATCAATAGGCGGGTGTGGGGACTGGACGGGCGGGGAGACAAATTGGCGGGTGAGGGACCAATAGGCGGGTGTGGGGACTGGACGGGCGGGGAGACAAATCGGCGAGTGTGGGACCAATAGGCGGGTGTGGGGACTGGACGGGCGGGGAGACAAATTGGCGGGTGTGGGACCAATAGGCGGGTGTGGGGACTGGACGGGCGGGGAGACCAATTGGCAGGTGTGGGACCAATAGGCGGGTGTGGGGACTGGACGGTCGGGGAGACAAATTGGCGGGTGTGGGACCAATAAGCGGGTGTGGGGACCAATAGGCGGGTATGGAGATCAAGATGCGGGTGAGGGGATCCATAGGAGGGTGTAAAGATCAATAGGCGGGTGTGGGGATCAATAGGCGGGTGTGAGAGACCAATAGGCGGGCGTGAAGACCATCAGGCCATAAATCAATAAATCATAACATAGAGTACGTTCACAGATTGAAGTGTTTGAACAATTGAAGGGATGGAACAACTGAAGGGATGGAAGGGAACAAAAATTGAAGGGATCAACAATCGGAGGGATGGAAGGGTTCAACAATTGAAGGGTTGGAAGGAATCAACAATTGAAAGGATGGAGGGGATCAACAATTGAAGGAATAAACAATTGAAGGGATGGAAGGGATCAACAATTGAAGGGATGAAAGGCATCAACAATTGAAAGGATGGAAGGGAACAACAATTGAAGGAATGGAAGGGATCAACAATTGAAGGAATGGAAGTGATCAACCATTAAAGGGATGGAAGGGATCAACAATTAAAGGAATGGAAGTGATCAACCATTGATGGGATGGATGGGATCAACAATTAAAGGGATGGAAAAGATCAATCATTGAAGGGATGGAAGGGAACAAAAATTGAAGGGATGGTAGGGACCAACCATTGAAGGGATGGAAAGTATCAACCATTGAAGGGATGGAAGGGATCAACAACTGAAGGGATAGAAGCGATCATCCATTGAAGGGATGGAAGGGATCAACCATTGAAGGGATGGAAGGGACCAACCATTGAAGGGATGGAAGGGATCAACAACTGAAGGGATGGAAGGGATCAACCATTGAAGGGATGAAAGGGATCAACAACTGAAGGCATGGGAGGGATCAACAACTGAAGGGATGGAAGGGATCAACCATTCAATGGATGGAAGGGATCAACCATTGAAGGGATGGAAGGTATCAACCATTGAAGGGATGGAAGGGATCAACAACTGAAGGGATGAAAGGGATCGACAATTGAAGGAATAAACAATTGAAGGGATGGAAGGGATCAACCATTGAAGGGATCAACCATTGAAGGGATGGAAGGGATCAACAACTGAAGGGATGGAAGGGATCAACCATTGAAGGATGGAAGGTATCAACCATTGAAGGGATGGAAGGGATCAACAACTGAAGGGATGGAAGGGATCAACAACTGAAGGGATGAAATGGATCGACAATTGAAGGGATGGAGGGGATCAACAATTGAAGGGGTGACCAATTGATGGGAAGGAAGGGATCCATTGAAGGGATGGAAGGTATCAACCATTGAAGGGATGGAAGGTATCAACCATTGAAGGGATGGAAGGGATCAACAACTGAAGGGATGAAATGGATCGACAATTGAAGGGATGAAGGGGATCAACAATTGAAGGGGTGACCAATTGATGGGAAGGAAGGGATCCATTGAAGGGATGGAAGGGATCAGCCATTGAAGGGATGGAAGGGGTCGCCTTGTTTGGATGGCCGCTGATGATGCAGGGACGATGTGCAGTTATCCATTGAAGGCCTTTCAAAAGTTGCTGGTCACGCATACTGGTAATAAATGTTAAGGAACTGCGATAGCTCTCACAAACTCATACCTTGCTTGAATGTGGTATGTAATCTTTATCCATGTAATACTCCCGTCATCTTTTCCAGGTGGAGTGGGATACCGACCATAGCAAGTGCATACTAAGCGATTATAGCGAGAGCTGACCCGGTGCTGCTCATTTCTTCATGAATGTCGGGCGGTGCTATTGGGCACTTCAGCACCTTCCCATAGAGCTGTGTAGAGGATAAGGAGCGCCTTCCCATAGAGCTGTGTAGAGGATAAGGAGCGCCTTCCCATAGAGCTGTGTAGAGGATAAGGAGCGCCTTCCCATAGAGCTGTGTAGAGGATAAGGAGCGCCTTCCCATAGAGCTGTGTAGAGGATAAGGAACGCATTCCCATAGAGCTGTGTAGAGGTAAAGGAACGCATTCCCATGAAGCTGTGTAGAGGTAAAGGAACGCATTCCCATAACGCTGTGTAGAGGTAAAGGAACGCATTCTCATAGAGCTGTATGCAGGTAAAGGAACGCATTTCCATAGAGCTGTGTGGATGTGAAGGAACGCATTCATATAGAGCTGTGTGGAGGTAAAGGAACGCATTCCCATAGAGCTGTGTGGAGGTAAAGGAACGCATTCCCATAGCGCTTTGTGGAGGTGAAGGAACGCATTCCCATAGAGCTGTGTGGGGGTAAAGGAACGCATTTCCATAGAGCTGTGTAGAGGTAAAGGAACGTATTCCCATAACGTTGTGTGGCGGTAAAGGAACGCATTTCCATAGAGCTGTGTAGAGGTAAAAGAACCATTCCCATAACGCTGTGTGGAGGTAAAGGAACGCATTCCCATAGAGCTGTGTGGAGGTTAAGGAACGCATTCGCATAGAGCTGTGTAGAGGTAAAGGAAAGCATTCCCATAGAACTGTGTAGAGGTAAAAACACGCATTCCCATAACGCTGTGTAGAGGTAAAGGAGCGCATTCTCATAAAGCTGTGTGGAAGTAAAGAAACGCATTCCAATAGAGCTGTGTGGAGGATAAGGAACGCATTCCCATAGAGCTGCGTGGAGGTAAAGGAACGCATTCTTATAACGCTGTGTGGAGGTAAAATAACGCATTCCCATAACGCTGTGTGGAGGTAAAGGAACGCATTCACATAGAGCTTTGTAGAGGTATAGGAACACATTTCCATAGAGCTCTGTGGAGGTAAAGGAACGCATTCCCATAACGTTGTTTGGAGGTAAATCAACGATATTTCAAAGAGCTGTGTGGAGTTTAAGGAACGCATTCCTCAAAAGCTGTATGGATGTTAAGGAACGCATTCCCATAACGCTTTGTGGGGGTAAAGGGACGCATTCCCATAGAGTTGTATAGAGGTAAAGTAACGCATTTCCGTAGAGCTGTGTGGAGGTGAAGGAACAAATTCCCATCGAGCTGTGTAGAGGTAAAGGAACGCATTTCCATAGAACTTTGTGGAGGTAAAGGGACGCATTCCTATAGAGCTGTGTAGAGGTAAAGGAACGCATTGCCATAGAACTGTGTGGAGTTAGAGGAACGCATTCCCATAACGCTGTGTGGAGGTAAACGAATGCATTACCATAACGTTGTGTGGAGGTAAAGGAACGCATTCCCATAGAGCTGCGTAGAGGTAAAGAAACGCATTTCCGTAGAGCTGTGTAGAGGTAAAAAAACGCATTCCCATAGAGCTTTGAAGAGGTAACGGAACGCATTGCTATAGAAGTGTGGAGGTAAAGGAACGCATTCTCATAAAGCTGTGTGGCGGTAAAGGAACGCATTCCCATAACGCTGTGTGGAGGTAAAGGAACGCATTCCCATAGAGCTGCGTAGAGGTAAAGAAACGCATTTCCGTAGAGCTGTGTAGAGGTAAAAAAACGCATTCCCATAGAGCTTTGAAGAGGTAACGGAACGCATTGCTATAGAAGTGTGGAGGTAAAGGAACGCATTCTCATAAAGCTGTGTGGCGGTAAAGGAACGCATTCCCATAACGCTGTGTGGAGGTAAAGGAACGCATTCCCATAGAGCTGCGTAGAGGTAAAGAAACGCATTTCCGTAGAGCTGTGTAGAGGTAAAAAAACGCATTCCCATAGAGCTTTGAAGAGGTAACGGAACGCATTGCTATAGAAGTGTGGAGGTAAAGGAACGCATTCTCATAAAGCTGTGTGGCGGTAAAGGAACGCATTCCCATAACGCTGTGTGGAGGTAAAGGAACGCATTCCCATAGAGCTGCGTAGAGGTAAAGGAACGCATTTCCGTAGAGCTGTGTGGAGGTAAAAAAACGCATCCCCATAACGCTGTGTGGAGGTAAAGGAACGCATTCTTATAACGCTGTGTGAAGGCAAAAGAACGCATTCCCATAACTCTGTGTGGAGGTAAAGGAACGCATACCCATAGAGCTTTGTAGAGGCATAAGAACGCATTTCCATACAGCTGTGTGGAGGTAAAGGAACGCATTCCCATAACGTTGTGTGGAGGTAAAACAACGAATTTCCAAAGAGTTGTGTGGAGCTTAAGGAACGCATTCCCAAAAAGTTGTGTGGATGTTAATGAACGCATTCCCATAACGCTTTGTGGGGGTAAAGGAACGCATTCCCATAGAGTTGTGTGGAGGTTAAGTAACGCATTTCCATAGAACTGTGTGGAAGTAAAGGAGCGCATTCACATAGAGCTGTGTTAAGGTAAAGGAACGCATCCTCATAGAGCTGCGTGGAAGTAAAGGAACGCTTTCTCATAACGCTTTGAGGAGGTAAAAGAACGCATTCCCATAACGCTGTGTGGAGGTAAATCAACGCATTGTCATAAAGCTGTGTGGAGGTTAAGGAACGCATTCCTATAAAGCTCTGTGGATGTCAAGGAACGCATTCTCATAACGCTGTGTGGAGGTAAAGGAACGCATTCCCGTAGAGCTTTGTAGAAGTATAGGAACGCATTCCCATAGCGCTTTGTGGAGGTAAAGGAACGCATTCTTATAGAGCTGTGTAGAGGTAAAGGAACGCATTTCCATAGAGCTGTGTGGAGGTGAAGAAACACATTCCCATAGAGCTGTGTAGAAGTAAAGGAACGCATTTTCATAGAACTTTGTGGAGGTAAAGGAACGCATTCCAATAGAACTGTGTGCAGGTAATAGAACTCATTTCCAAAAAGCTGTGTGGAGGTGAAGGAACGCATTCCCATTGAGCTGCGCGGAGGTAAAGGAACGCATTCCCATAGAGCTTTGTGGAGGTGAAGGAACGCATTTCCATTGAGCTGTGTAGTGGTAAAAGAACGCATTGCTATAGAACTGTGTGGAGGTAAAGGAACGCATTCTCATAATGCTGTGTGGAGGTAAAGGAACGCATTCCTATAACGCTGTGTGGAGGTAAAGGAACGCATTCCCATAGAGCTGCGTAGAGGTAAAGGAACGCATTTCCGTAGAGCTGTGTGGAGGTAAAAGAATGCATTCCCATAACGCTGTGTGGAGGTAAAGGAACGCATTCCCATAGAGCAGTGTGGAGGATAAGGAACGCATTCCCATAGAGCTGTGTGGAGGATAAGGAGCGCATTCCCATAGAGCTGTGTGCAGATAATGGAACTCATTTCCAAAGAGCTGTGTGGAGGTAAAGGATCGCATTCCCTTAGAGCTGCGCGGAGGTAAAGGAACGCATTCCCATAGAGCTGTGTGGAGGTTTAGGAACGCATTCCCATAAAGCTGTGTGGAAGTGAAGGAACGCATTCCCATAACGCTGTGTGGAGGTAAAAGAACGCATTCCCATAACGCTGTGTGGAGGCAAAGGAACGCATTCACATAGAGCTGTGTGGTGGTTAAGGAACGCATTCCCATAGAGCTGTGTGGAGGTAAACGAACGCATTTCCATTGAGCTGTATAGAGGATAAGGACGCATTCCCATAGAGCTGTGTTGAGGTAAAGGAACGCATTCCCATAGAGCTGTGTGGAGGTAAAGGAACGCATTCCCACTGAGCTGTATAGAAGATAAGGACGCATTCCCATAGAGCTGTGTGGAGGTAAAAGAACGCATTCCCATTGAGCTAAACGAACAGAGAGAGAAGGCAGCTCTTCCGCGGAGTCTGACACGTTAGATGTCGTCTCTATTATGCCATATGCATGCCACTTGAGAACCAGGAAAAAATAGTGCCGTAGTTCAGGCGTCTCACGATTGGTGGTCCGGATTCACGAGATTTTTTCTAATATGTCGCCCATTTGAATAAGACGCTATCACAATCAGAGAACTACACGATTTCAAAAATGCAACAATTCTATTTTACTATAGCAAAGACTTAAACAAAAGGGAAACTATTAGGTACAAAACTCCCCTCAACAACTGAATAAAAAAAATCACAAATTATGCCCGTTGAGGTTGATGGATTAGGATTTTTTTCAACAGTCGACATAGCGACGCCATGACTGTGGGAAACATTTCTCATACCTTGCCAACTGAGACATTCCATTGCTTACCTATGAGTGTATTCGATTCGTATAGGAAGTCTGGTGGTCATCGGTTGGCATTCCTGAGGTGGGGAGAGTGGAAACCCCCACTCCCTTCATCCCCGGTCTTTGAACCGCTGTATTTGGTTCCTTTCTATCGAATCATGCTAGACGTGTAAATAAATAAGGTTGAAGTAGTGCAGGTCAATGAGAATGAAGTAATGCAAATAAGTAACGTTCATAGTAAATCTCTACGTTTGAGATAACGATGATTAATTAAGTACAGTGGCTATATATAATCTTTGCAGGGGAAGCGATAAACCGTGGTCGGAGCAATGTTAGCGAATAGGGCTGTACCAAGCCGCCGCTAGATGGCGTGATTGCCGGTCAAGTTGTGTGGAGAATATATCCCACATGCCTAGCACGGAGAATTTAATGTATATATGCATATGCGTATGAGTATGTACTTATGTATGTATACATATATATGTGTACATGTATGTTCATGTATGTATATATTTTGTGGACCATCTTGTTTTCAGCGTGGGTGAGCGTTTCTTGTGTTGAGATTGGGGAGGAATGTGCAGGGTCTACCGCCCTTCCTTCCCCCTCCCCTTCCCCAACTGCCTGGAAGGTTCCACTACTCGCTATTTGTAAGATGAATTCCCCCTGTCGTTTATAGAGCAATTCTTTATAAAACCAAGTAGCCCCTGTTGTGGGCGTAAGTCATCTTAATGTATACATAACATTGGAATAAATAATTTCTATGGTATGGTAATGGTAATTATGGTAATGTTGTAGTTAGTTCTTGAATGAGAGTAAGCCTTTGTGTGCGATTGTCTGTGTGTGTGTGTGTTCCCCAACCGGTGAACGTGAAAGATGATCGCCCCTTGGGAAAGAGGGCTGAAGCCCCAGTGTTCATGTAACTATGCGCGAGTTCGTACGTGCCGTGTGCCCGTGGGCGATCGTACACGAGGATACCATCATAAAGACAACTGACTAGCTTAGTTAGGTCTACTGTAGTTTTAGAAAGTTTTACTAACCCTGCCAGTTTTAGTATGACGCAGTTTAGTTAGAGTAACATTAGCTGATTAGTACTCCATGACCGTTGACGACAGTGTATTCAAGAAAGGGAGCCCACATCCAAGTGGCCATCAATCAATGAAGTTAGAAAACTCCCGCCAAATCCAAGTAAGTTCCCATTGTAAGTGTGATGTCTTGGTTACATGCCCGATTGTTTAAATTCAAAGATGTAATCCAGTGTCAATACGCTTAAAAGTGTATTATAAGGAAATTAAGTGTGTAAGGTGCTGTGGGAAAGGAAATAATTCTCACATTATGGTCCAATTCGAACCAAATCGCCGTCATTGTTTTTGAAAAGAGCAAGCGTCATGGCAACGACGCCATCTTAGAAAATTATATGCCCAATGAGTGTCCAGTGTGAATATAAAGCTATAGGCTGTGATATAAATATTTACATAAAAATGTGGGTAAAGCCATGGTATGTTATCAATTTTTATAAATTAAATGGTTTTCTATGTTTGTAATTAACAAGTTATCAATTTGCAACATATAATGGGAAGAGCCAGATTTCTACTGGCACATGGTAAATGTATTATAATTGGAACTAATGTTTGATATTTGAGTTCTCAAGGTTAGCCTTGGTTGACAAGTTTGAGTGCAACCCTGGTTATCATTGGGGATTACTTTGTCAAATGATGACGGCTCCAATTATCTAAAAAGGTAATTATAAAAATGAAAACTGCATAAATTGTTCTAAAACCTGAGAGCAAATGGTGTCAAGTTGAAGTTGGTGTTTTCTTATTTGTTTCTATGCCTTGAAAGGCTGTGTGCTTTTCACTGACAGGTTTCAGAAACATTTTAGGAATACACAATTTTAATTGATTAATAGTTAAATAAAGTAGACATAGGTTGTGTCTACATGCTATCAGGAGATCGTATAGTGTTAGGAAGAAATAATCATTTTCTTGATTGATTCTGTGCCTTGAGAATTTGTGACTTCTCTTGTGACAGGCTGGGAAGCATTCCTGAAGGGTGGTATTTCAACCAACAAAAGGTTAATATGGTAGATCATTGGTGTCTGTAAGTCACCAAGATCAAAATAAAGCGTCAATAGATTCATTTTTTTTCTCTGTTTCTATGCCTTGAAAAGTAGTGTGCTTTTTACTGATAGGTTTTGGAAACATTTGAGAAGGGTGGAATTTGTTGACTAGTTGGTCAAGTAGACTCCGTAACTGAACGGACAAGGTAAAAAAATTATTCTGTGACGGATAAATACCCAAGGATATCAGGATGGCGCCACCCTTGGACGGTCTCATTCGCAGCAAAGGGGCATATAAGGGCTTCATCACATCACTGCTTCCAAAGTTGAAACAGTATTGTGATGCAGACTCCTTCAGTGCCCCTGAGAATTTAGATGCTCTTGCTATGAATGTGAGGCTAGCTAAAGGTCACATCCAAAAGGTAGTGGACCTGAAAGAGCAGATCCAAGAGATCCAAGTAAATGATGAAACAGTTACCGAAGATGCACTCAACAGTATGGCAGCAGACCATGTGAAAGAGTTAGACGAGGTAA
>SDVV010036944.1:0-10895 GCA_016164225.1 Gammarus roeselii
GTATATATCCTGAATGGGAGTCATCGGTGTTTGACACAGTTCATCGACAGGAAAATGAGGTAAACTAACTTGTTCTGGATTGAGCTTTTTATGATTGCCAGTAGCTGAGATAATAATGGGGCACCACAAATTATTATTCATGAAAATGTAAATTGTGGGGTGGTTCGGTGCATTCTGCGTTTCCATCATATTAAGCTACTCTAAAATTGAGTGTTCATGTAATGAGTTCCAATTTATTCAACTCAGTTGGCCAATAATTTGATCCCACTCACCTCCATCCAGATCATTATATCTTCGTACTGTTGAAATTCTACCATTTCGTCCAATGACTGTGTTAATGAACTGGCCGAGAGGTCGGGCTTCCTCTGACAAATTGTCAAATTACAATCATTTTGAATGAGGTCAAGCGGCCCTTGTAATGAGGTCAAGCTGCCCTCGTAATGAGGTCAAGCTGCCCTCGTAATGAGGTCATACTGCCCTCGTAATTAGGTCACGCTGCCCTCGTAATTAGGTCAAGCTATCCTCGTAAATTGGTCTAGCTGCCCTCGTAATGAGATCAAGCTGCCCTCTTAAGAGGAATTCCGATAGAGGAGACATATCTCATTACCAAAAAGCAAATCCTTTTTTTCAGTACTATGTCTACTGATAATGTTGATGTCAGATGAACCAGTTGTTTGTGTACGTTTTGAGGAATAATGCTGTAGAGGGTGAAATTTCTCCGAGCCCTGACGAAAATTTCAATCCACATGCAGGTTACCAGCCCTATTGAAGTGGTGACGTATACCAAATAATCGCAATTTATTTTTAAATATAACAGGCCTATGCTCATGGGCTGGGAGGTCATTACCTCAAGAAGCAACAAACTATAATAATTACAATCCCTTGAAGAATTCCCGCCGGCGCAGATAATCTTAACTCCTTCCAAGTATTCACAGGAGCCATTCCAACTTGTTGTGGGGCGTGAAATTAGATTAGAAGGGATGAACTTTCCTAGATTTGCTATCACGCGCAAACTACAGTATGCTCGAAGAAACACATGTACGGCTGATGTCAAGTCTTCCTGAACGTTACTTTGCTGTAAGTTATCCAGAATGTTACTTTACGGTAAGTTATTTGTTTCAATGCAGCTGTAATATCATTCCACGGAAACAGCTGTTGTAATAATTTTAGACCAATGTTTTTCTTTTGCAATCACTTCCCATTACCGTTATGTTACGCGCCTTGAATGTTTCACATGACCGGCTTTTCTACTGGTATGGCATGTTCATATTGACACGACAGTGCCCTACTGCCTCTTGTAAATATGACACTTCATGCAGCTCTGGAAAGCTTAGTCAAACAACTTCGTTACATCAGGCAGAAAAAACGATGTGGAAAACATGACATGTGGACTAATCAATCCTTCATAGGTTCATTTGTTGAATCCTTTTTGGCAGTGAAGTATGGAAACGCTTTTAGAAGGGACGCCAAGACATACTTTATTGAAGTGATGCCCTTGGGACATATCCACTTCCACGAGGGGAGATTTTTGAGGTTTTCATAGGCAAAGCTTTTTCCACAGGGCATTGATCATTGGAGAACAAACCATGCATTTAATATTCCGTAATGACGTTATCTTGACGTTACAGCAACACGAACAACGTAAACGCACTACTCCTGTAATTAGCAAACCAATTTTCGTCGGAAAACCGCTCACCTCGAAGGGACCCGCCTGTCTCCGCAAAGCGGTCGCTAATGGGAATATAAATTCCATCGTAAATAATTTGTCCCAAACACTTTCCGTTCAAGCCCATTTATGGGCAAAACTATTCAATACCTTGCATTTCGCTGACAAATGATTTGGCAATTGTTCTCAGCTAAGTTTCTTGCCATCGGATGAATATTGACAGGAAAAGAATTTAGGTATAAACTATTTCGGTTCAGAAAAACATGGGCTAAACACTTTCGGCTGTAAACAAATTGCTTGAAAATGCGTCCCAGCATGCTCGAATTCGATCGTAACCGTTTCCCATCGACTCAACATTTCACTCTGTATTTTTCCGGATGAAACTATTCGGTTGTGTACCTACTTCCATCCTAAATACATTCCGTTTAGAATTTTTCAGCCTATACACTTTCGAGACTGAATGTTTCCGTCGTAGACATGCCACCCTCATCACGTAAACAAACATACCAGAACCACAAAAATTTCGAAACAAATCTACGGACAATACTCCCAGCATTTAACTTACCCCCACCTGGTAATTGGGTGCTATTCTGGTGATACCTATGGATTGCTAGGATCAAAACAAGCATATCAGTTTAATGTATATGACAATCACATTAGATCGCGAGAGAAAATATTTTTTTCTGTCAAAAACATTATAATGCAGGAATAGCAATAGAGAATCGATTAAATTAAAAGTACTTCGACTGTACCATACATGATTTTGCCAGAACACTTTGCTCACTTGAAGGTCGTGTAAATTGATTGCCTAATCAAAACTGTAAATATCTCTAAGTCATTTTTAGCGTTGCTGGTATTTTCACCTACGGCATATTATAATGTCTGTGGTCATTTCGTATTTGGCTAATTTTTGCT
Source organism: Gammarus roeselii (assembly GCA_016164225.1). Taxonomy (NCBI): domain Eukaryota; kingdom Metazoa; phylum Arthropoda; class Malacostraca; order Amphipoda; family Gammaridae; genus Gammarus; species Gammarus roeselii. The sequence goes on from SDVV010036944.1 coordinate 2,582, forward strand.
GTTCTGTCGAGTAATTAGCTGAAAATTATAGTTTTATAAACATGTTTTTTATGATAAATTGCTAAACACAGTGGCAAAGTCCAGCATCGGTGTTGACCACAAATAACCTCACACTATTTAGGCGCTGATCGACAGCTTTTAGTATACATCTGCAGCCTTTCGTAGTTCAGCGATTCATGAAAGAACATAATATCGTTAACATTGAATGTAGGAATAGAAGTTACCCAAAAACTATTTTATTTTGTCTAAACTATTCATATCACAATCTTCGTCGGTCAATCAAACTAACTGTTTCACTTCCTGCTTGTAAAACAAACAGTCAAACAGGTGCGAGAGAACGAGTTATTGTCACGATTACGAACAGGTGCAAGAGGACGATTAATTGTCACGATTACGAACAGGTGCGAGAGGACGAGTAATTGTCACGATTACGAACAGGTGCGAGAAGACGAGTAATTGTCACGATTACGAACAGGTGCGAGAGGACGAGTAATTGTCACGATATGAACAGGTGCGAGAAAACGTGTAATTGTCACGATTAGGAACATAAGTGAGAAGACGAGTAATTGTCACGATTACGAACAGGTGCGAGAGGACGAGTAATTGTCACGATTACGAACAGGTGCGAGAAGACGAGTAATTGTCACGAATACGAACAGGTGCGAGAGAACGAGGAATTGTCACGATTACGAACAAGGGCGAGAGGACGATGAATTGTCAAGATTACGAGGCGAGATACTCCTGCTGACGGAAGGAGGCGTCGATTGCCTCATCTGGTGGCTATCAACTAAAAATATTGGTATTATACTATTCGATCTTTACCAGAGCTATTTATAGTACTTGCTCCCCTCGCCTTCGAGCTGTGCTGTACCCCAGCAACTACAACCATAGTCACTGTCATACGATTCCTGTCAGCTTCGCAGATTATTGAAGACTGCTTAATTGCAAGACTCGCTAAACAACAGCTAAGGATTCGTATTCAACCTCTGTATTCTCTGACGACGTTTCTGACCGCACCATACCATTTCTGTTTATCATGTCCTGTTTAAGCCCGACCTCCCACAGTTGCACCTGGCAGCATCTCTCTCAAGGGCCCTCAGTAGAAGAATAACGATAACATAAACGGTCATTTCTCGAATCGGGTTCCTACTATGATCCATTTGTGATGGTGTCATTCTTCTGTTACCCGCAGTCGCGTCATCTCAAAGCAAGGTAAGCAGTTAAAATAACGCTGCGCATTTTTCCTACAATAATGTTGACAACAGCTCCAAGGGTATTTTGAAATAAACAAATTGCTTTGTTCACAACATGCTTGTAGCTGCCATACATACTGACGTTTTATGAAGAAGTCTCATAATTATATTCTTTATCTCCAACTGTTCCGTCGGGGCCGAGGACGGATGATCGAAAGAGGTATAATATCTTCAAGATGAATTGTCTCAAAGGAATGACCGGATCGACGCTAAGGGATGGAATTAATAATGATGTCATTCGAAAGAGAACGAGGAAGGTGTAGACGTAGCATGGCAAAGTAGTTCACGTGTTCTGAGGTTTGCTCGGGACCATGCTGAGAATAAATGATGAGCGTGATGAAAGCGGCTGTGTGGCAGACTGAAGTTTGGTGGATGGATGGCGTGAAGCAGTCTTTGGGGAAGAAAGACATCAGTGTGGATGTGGTGAGAGAGCGTGCAATGGATAGGCGTGAATAGAAAATGGTCGTGAAAGGTTGTGAGTATTGACAAGTCATTGAAGCGGTTCCTCGCCCTTGTCGCTTCGGTGAGAAACGGAATGTGGGTGAAGGAGGGCCCGGCAATTATGACGCCGCAGGGGTGAAACAGCGTAAGCTCTATGGCCCTGCTCCTGACATTGAACTCGGACCCCCTCCTGATCGCCACTGAATGTTAGTGGGTTCTGGCATGACTCTTTAGGGCAATAGGGATGAGGTTTGGTTTGTGTGTGAGCGCATAAAAAGGATGTGTGGGCTACGTGTGGCTTGCCTTCGGCCCCCACCCTTCTAGGAGATTCGCCGTTACGTCAGTAGCTGTCTGTATGTCCAACACATAATATTCGTACATGAAGGACGTCCGGGCTGAAAAATATATTAAACTCAACAGACAGAATGAATTTTTGTTTATTACTGTATATTCTCAGAAAATGAAGACCCAGACTTTACTTAGGATTCCCAACTCAACATCAAAGTTTTCTTCGTAAGTATTTCTCATCACACAACGACACTAGGAGACGTGGGCTGCCAACCGCTCGGCGCACTTGAACTTCCTTCATTGTTGCAACTATTTTGTCGACCATCCTTTTCAAACAATTCAATGTTATGAACTAGTTAGCATAGGTCAAGACTGTGCACTAGCAACGTCGGGATATTTCTTAGAACTGCGGGCGCGTGACCTTTTCGATAATGGTCCAAATGTGATCGAGTCAATGGAATAGTCCAGTATTATGGACACGAAAAAAAAAGGTGCTGTTATAGTTGTTATCAGTTTGGCTTATAACAACATTTACTGTTTATGATACTATCAGCAAAGAATAAGAACGACATGTTCTATTCATTGATAGCGAAGTAATTTCTTTGCGTTAGCCTAATTCTGTTCTGCAAAGTTGAGTGGTGAGCAACTGCTTTATTAAAATATGATCGTATTAGGCAATGGGGGCAATGCAGGAATTATGATCGTAGCAGGCAATGGGGGCAATGCAGAAATTATGATCGTTGCAGGTAATGGGGGCAATGCAGCAATTATGATCGTAGCAAGCAATGGGGGCAATGCAGCAATTATGATCGTTGCAAGCAATGGGGGTAATGCAGGAATTGTGATCGTAGCAGGCAATGGGGGTAATGCAGCAATTATGATCGCAGCAGGCAATGGGGGCAATGCAGGAATTATGATCGTAGCAGGCAATGGGGGCAATGCAGGAATCATGATCGTAGCAGGCAATGGGGGCAATGCAGGAATTAAGAACGTAGCAGGCAGTGGGGGCAATGCAGGAATTATGATCGTAGCAGGCAATGGGGGCAATGCAGCAATTATGATCATAGCAGGCGATGGGGACAATGCAGCAATTTCATAACATTAAATAAACACAAATAAACAGCATTCCTGTTCTGTAATCACAAAATCTCGTACAAATCACCCCAATGCCAACAACCTTTCTTGTTCCTTCCAATTGTTGTGTCGACTATTGAAGCTTTGGAAAACATACGAGGTTGTAAAAGACCTGGCAGATTAAATAATGCAAATTTTATTCATTCAATCGGGAACAGCTCTGCAGTTTTGATGATCCTCTTAGAAGCCGTTAGAATTTCACAAAATGGCTCGTAAACAAATGTTATGAATACTTGTAGAGGTCATCGTGCTTTGTTTACGATATTTTTCCCTTATACTCATCTATTGTAGTTTAAATTCATTATAATAGTTTTAATCACATTTGCAATTATTGATAATTTGATGTAACACTTGATTAGAAAAAATCGTAGAGTCAAATAAGTTCTAATGGGTTCACCATCAGTCACCTTCCTGCGATCTCGACCGTGTTTCTGTGTTTCCCACTCGCTCAAACAAGAGCAGTATCCTATCTGTTCCCATCCGACGCCTTACAACAGACCGCACAGTCTCCCCTTCGATCCTCAGTCAGCTGGTCTCTGACCCCATCGATCTCCTGGTCCAGCTGTCCTGATAATTAGCTCACAGCGGCTACAGCGATTTGTTAACCCGAGTGAGGAGCAGTCAACTAGACGTGATAAGAGTATAAAAAAATGAAAGAACAATAAGTGAGAGTAAAAGGACACTTGAGGAACGAAGATAAAACATTAAAAACGCCGTAAGATTTCGAAGTACAATCGAAAGGATAGAGTTTGCACGACAATTAACAGTAACGGTTATCGGGACAGCAAATCTAATGATGATGCGTCAGGTTCGGGCAGAGGAGATTTTGACAGAAATAATGTTCATAAAAATATAAATGAACAAAAATTGGTTAATCGGTATCATTTTTGTTCCCAATTTAACTTTTATCAACCTCCAAATACTTTTACATCAGCCGTCCAGTGTAGCGCTTAGAAACAGGTACAAAATAGATGGTGTATTTTGCTTGTGACTTTTTTCGTGAAATTAATCCGAACATGTGGATTGATTCCACGGTTATGATTCTGTGAACAATTTATGATATTCTGCATAAAACCGGCCAAGTACACATAATACAATTCCGTTTTGGAAAAGCATAAACACAAAAAAAATTAGGCATAAAAATTTGAAAAGAAATGTTAATTAGCACTTGGTAGGATTATTTTTTAAAAGACTGGCTAGGATAATCATGGAACCGCTAATACAATTTGATGAAGCCAAGCTGCTATGCAATCTTCATGTCTAAATTCCCATGCCCATTGTTTGAATGACCGTCTCTATATAAGTTTGATGGATGTTTAGGTTACCTGAAGCTGTGTAGAAACGTAATGATGATGTGTTTTTTTTTACACAAGGTACTTTCTTTTAAATTTTCTAGATGAACGCATCAATTTTTTCGACATCCTTAGCCAGCTTCAGGAAGAGAAAAATGTACCCGAATTTTTATTGCTGCGTTCTCATGGACCACAGCATCAAAAGCTTGAAATGGTCCTGGTATTAGTATACTACTGTGCCCTGAAGATAACTGGCTCATACTTACCTCAGACTAATTCACTTCTTAAGACCATAATGATAATTTTGGGTGCTCAAAATTTTCTTCGAAATTTCCGATTTCCAGCTATACTTCCAGCTGTACTTCATTAATTTAGTTAACGTCATTGGTTTGCGTGAACAGGAAAAAGAGATTCTATAGTGAAGAGAATACGTCCGATAAATACATGAAATTACTGATTTAAATATAGATCACTTCCAATATTCACGCATACTTTTTTTCTCGACCACCACATGCAATCGTAAATCGCGACCGCCGAATACGAATGTAGTGTTTCTCGCTAATCGTATTTGAGTTATTTTTAAGCATTTTCTGTCAAAGGTAATCATCAATCGGATGAGTATTGGATATTGAATTGCTTCACACTCCCTCACCGCTAAGGGGCTCCCTTTGATCAGTTCAGCAAATTAGTGAACCATGAAACACCGTCTCTTGTTCAGTGCATCATAGCTGCAGTGGCAAGTGATCTTCACCCCTCCTCCCCGCAGGTGGCGCCCTTTGATCTGTCCGGTATATCAGAGACGCATGAAACACCGTCTCTTGCTCAATGCATCATAACTGCAGTGTCAAGTGATCTTCATACTCCCTCACCACCAGGTGGCACCCTTTTAACTGTCCGGTACAGTTACATGCATTATCCACCCCACCGTCTCTTGCACACTGCATCATGGAATAAGGGACTAGAGGGCTCCTCAGTCGCCTATCGAGGGTGGCGGCCTTTGAACTCTCAGCTTAATGAGACGCATTGTCAACTGTCTCCTGCTCGCCGCCATTTAGCGGAATGCTGGATGAATATATCATAACAACAAAGATAGAGTCACTTCGAATGACGGTTGTTACCGATAATTTGTAGAACTAAAGTAGTGTGCTCTTTTTTCGGACAGGATATAATTGCATTACTTCTTCAGAATTTGTCTTAATCTTTGACTGCACCAATGAAGTTTACTTTGGTTTCTGCGGAGATGTGTGTACTGGTGATATCTGACACTTATTTGATGTGATTACGAACAACTTTTTTTTAGAATGCCTGTTTTTAACGTGAACGACAAACATATGGGTTATTCTAGATTGACTTTACTAAATCGCGTTGGGCAAACGTAAGGGTTATTTCTGTTTCAAGTGTTTCAACTGTTTGTCTATGGTAACTACCCCTAACCTGCGCAGTAAACCTATTGGTTGTTCTAGGGTGCCCATTTCTTAACCGTGGGAGAGTCGTACGAATCATTCTAGAGTGCCAGTGTCTACTCCATGGAATACAAACTGGGTCGTCATTACCACCACAGTTTGCGAGGAGGTTCCGTGCCATTAGGCATGTAGGTAGCGCATGCCATTAAAGAGCGTGCATAGAATGTGGAAAAATGCCTCACGCTAATGTAAGATTTTCGTTTGAGAAATCGGCTATAACATTTGCACTTCTGTCATTCAGAAACAAATGGAAAATATTGACATCACCGCCAGTGAATATAATTATAATCATTCTTATTTCTGCTTCAACGTCGTCCAACGTCAATGAAATTTCTCTATTGATTGCATAAAAGGTAAATGAATTAGTACTTTGGAGATGAATCAATATTTCTAAATAACTGCGGCTTCCATTCCTCCACGGGCAGCTGGTACTAACTCTTCCCCGAAATAATTTTCGATGTATCTAGAATACGAAGCCATTATATACAAACAGTAGTTGTACCAGGGTAATTTACCTCAACCCAAAGGCACCTGCATAAAATGTATGGAACGGCAATGCCGGTTGACTCCAATACAATATCATATCCGAGATAGCAGCGTCACGAATTACTTCTCTCATAACAGAGAGATAGACTTGTGCTGCCAAAACAGTGGAGAGGCTCATTCCAATACAACGAAACTAATTGAATGGCCTCCATGAAGCAACATTAAGCAGAATGTAGAGCTGCAAGTCTCCTGGACGCAGGTTAAATTGAACATTGACATTAGATGTACAACAATATTGGAAGACAAATTAATCCTTCGATTACTTTTCCATAGCAATATCATGCAATGATGCAGGATATTGCAACGGAAATCTATCGCGACAAATCTTACATCAAAAACCAACCAAACTAGTGTACAAATTAAGGGTTTCATACGGTACCCAATCTTTTTTCGAGTCGTTCATATTATAATAAATAATTATAAGTTCATAGGAATACGCACTAACGAGAACAGCTATAACATTTTTTTTGTTTCGTTTAAATATAAAACTAAATGGAGTGGACCACTGATAACTACACAGCCGGGCATGAGATAAACTAGAGAACTGGGCAAGAGATCACTAGAGAACTGGGCAAGAGGTAACTAGAGAACTGGGCCAGAGGTAACTAGAGAACTGGGCAAGAGGTAACTAGAGAACTGGGTGAGAGGTAACTAGAGAACTGGGCAAGAGGTAACTAGAGAACTGGGCAAGAGGTTAATAGAGGACGTGATCGTGATAAACGGATAACTGATCATTGGACTCCAAGCCGCTGAACCGTCATAAATGAACTTAAGAACTACACCCTAAATCAGTACTAGAATGAATTCAACGTCATCTGGATATGTGTTATAAATGATACATTCAACGGAAGATTTTTTTTCTTCCATGACTTAACATATTACTCGGCTTATAAATGATTCCACCCGGTTTATCAATAATTTTAAAGTGGGTGATACAGTGTCAAATTAATACTTCTAAGAGCACATAGAATGACTCGATCATTTTCACTTCCAAAAAGCCCCTACTTGCTGTTGAATTTGTATAAATGCTGTACATCGACGTCTCAGCTAACGTCTATCTCATGGTACCTCAGCAAATATCTACCTCATGACGCCTCAGCTAAAATCTACATCATGGCACCTCAGCAAATATCCATCTCATGATGCCTCAGCAAATATCCATCTCATGATGCCTCAGCAAATATCCAAATATCTATCTCAGGGCGCCTCAGCTAAAAGCTATCTCAAGGCGCCTCAGCTGATATCCATCTCAAAGCGCCTGAGCCAATATCTGTCTCATGGCGCCTCAGCTATTATCTATCTCAAGATGCCTCAGCGAATATATATCTCATGACGCCTCAGCTAATATCTATCTCAAGACGCTTCAGCAAATATCTATCTCAAGACGCCTCAGCTAATATCTATCTCAAGACGCCTCAGCAAATATCTATCTCAAGACGCCTCAGCTAATATCTATCTCAAGGCACCTGAGCCAATATCTATCTAATGGCACCTCAGCTAATATCTGTCTCATGGCGCCTCAGCTAATATCTATCTCATGACGGGAGCCCAGCGTTCGCGCTAAAATTATTCCCGCACACGCTCACTAACGCCACTTCACTTCACCTCACTGTCATGGCCGGACACTGTCATAACCGCTAAAAATCTTCCATCCCACGTGCTTTCTACCTAACGATAATTCAGCCCACACGCATTTTCCACCACTTCAAAATCTGCCACTGTCATATCTGCCACTGTCATTTAACCGAAACAGGCGTACCAACCTGACAGTTATCACTTTAATGAAACTTCAATGAAAAAAAAAACGGCATTTCGTACCCTACAAAAATACGTATGTTTGCCCCGCGGGTTAGAAATACGTACCTTTGCCCCGCGGGTTAGAAACACGTACCCTAGG
>SDVV010036945.1:0-10895 GCA_016164225.1 Gammarus roeselii
AATTTCATAATTGGATACCTGAACGTTCTTTGCTGTTATACTTGCTTAAAGGTTCGGCGACCAAAATGTGAACGACAGCTTGGCCTATTCAAAATGTATATTTGCCCCGTGTGATAGAAATAAGTACCCTACAATTACGTATGTTTGACCCGCGGGCTAGAAACACGTACATTTGTCCCGCGGGTTGGAAACACGAATCACCAAGTTGGATTAATTGGGAAGGCAAGGTTCCAACATATGCTCGTAACGTAGCCCGCAAATATGTCAAGCTGCACGCAACACAACGTAACACGTCATCTCGACCATTGCAGTTGTCATAAACTAGGTATTCCTACGAGGACCTACCTGTGGTTCGCATAAATTGTTGGTCTGGCAGCAAACTACCTGTGGTACACCCATACAGTTTGCATCTGACCTGGAACCTCTCTCTATAGTTGGTCACAGCGTAGCTGCCACCTGACCCACAGCAGTGTGGATTCTCTCCACACAGCATTTGCATGTTGCTGCCACATTCACCTGTCTGCTCTCAGCTGGGAGAGATCCAAAATATATTGCATGAAAGCATTCGGTTCCCATTAGACGCAAGCCTTCAGATCACTCCCCTGCTTCATAAAGCATGATAACCACATGCCTTCAGATCACTCCCCTGCTTCATAAAGCATGATAACCACATGCCTTCAGATCACTCCCTGCTTCATAAAGCATGATAACCACAAGCCTTCAGATCACTCCCCTGCTTCATAAAGCATGATAACCACATGCCTTCGGATCCCTCCCCTGCTTCATAAAGCATTATAACCACATGTCTTCAGATCACTCCCCTGCTTCATAAAGCATGATAACCACATGCTTTCGGATCACTCCCCTGCTTCATAAAGCATTATAACCACATGCCTTCAGATCACTCCCCTGCTTTATGAAGCATGATAACCACATGCCTTCAGATCACTCCCCTGCTTCACAAAGCATGATAACCACATGCCTTCAGATCACTCCCCTGCTTTATGAAGCATGATAACCACATGCCTTTAGATCACTCCCCTGCTTCATAAAGCATGATAACCGCATGCCTTCAGATCACTCCCCTGCTTCATTAAGCATGATAACCACATGCCTTCAGATCACTCCCCTGCTTCGCAAAGCATGATGACCACATGCCTTCAGATCACTCCCCTGCTTCATAAAGTATGATAGCCACATGCCTTTAGATCACTCCCCTGCTTCATAAAGCATGATAACCACATGCCTTCAGATCACTTCCCTGCTTCATGAAGCATGATAACCACATGCCTTCAGATCACTTCCCTGCTTCATGAAGCATGATAACCACATGCCTTCAGATCACTCCCCTGCTTCGTAAAGCATGATGACCACATGCCTTCAGATCACTCCCCTGCTTCATAAAGCATGATGACCACATGCCTTCAGATCACTCCCCTGCTTCATGAAGCATGATAACCACATGCCTTCGGATCACTCCCCTGCTTCGTAAAGCATGATGACCACATGCCTTCAGATCATTCCCCTGCTTCATAAAGCATGATAACCACATGCCTTTAGATCACTCCCCTGCTTCATGAAGCATGATAACCACATGCCTTCAGATCACTCCCCTGCTTCGTAAAGCATGATGACCACATGCCGTCAGATTACTCCCCTGCTTCATAAAGCATGATAACCACATGCCTTCAGATCACTTCCCCGATTCGTAAAGCACGATAACCACTTCGAAGACGATGTCGTCATAGACGTCTTGTGCATGGTGATCGGTGCGTCTGTCGGACGCTCTGACGGGCTGGTTCGAACCCCCGAGCTGTTTGGTCGCCCTGCTTGAAGTTCCGATACAGAAATTAACAAAAAGTTACATATGGTCGACTTTGCATCATAAACACTCCGCCTTCAATGTCTGCCGCGTGTGTAATGGGTATCAAGCCCACTTGTTGTAGTGGCATTGTAGCGGGGGCGTGGCGAGGGCTCTGTTCGAGTTGACCAGCTGTCCAGGACAGTTTGTCGTGGCAATTTTGTGGCGAGTTTGGCAGTGTAACGCAAGGGTCCGTTTATCGAGCCGAAACATAGACAACTGTTAGAAAAGGGTTATTTACCACCTGTGTGTAGAGTTAACATGTTTTGAATTTGATTTAGAGTTGAGTGATTGAATGTTTTTGTTACATTTACGACCCTTTATTCGTTCTAACAATCTTCTAAACGACCTAACCCTTAGATAACAACTACCGACTTACACTGAACATGAAGGTAAGACAGCCTATTTGCACAAGCATGGACACACAGAAAGGGGAAGAAATACTCGAATACCTGGCTTTAAGTTGGCCAAGTTATATCACAGAGGCCTCAAAGGTTATCTGACATTTATCTTCGTTATAGCACATTTTTAAGAATTGTCTCTGGTATTGTTTCCGCATCCTACCTGAACCTAAAGCGACTCTATGACCTCATTTACACTCCGTGTTGTTGAACCCAAGTCCATTTCTCTACGGCATGACATCCTCTCCCTGTCGCAGCGACATCCCCTCCACTCCATAACCTGTACTCCCCTCCCTGATGTTTATCAGGCCATCTCTGTGAACCTTTAAACTGCTGAGCGATGCCCGCATTTGCTTTTAAGCACCTCTGCCAGATTTATGGTTCAGAACAATGTTTTCACAAGCGCCACTCGCATCAGGTCTTGGGCTCTCTCCAACTGACGCTGATCTTTACTAGTTCGTGTTATGTTTGTAGACGGGGCTGTGTAGGCTACAGTAGCTACAGGCCCTTGCATAGTGTTTTGTTCAAATTTGCCTCGGAGGAATTTGACGATGCAATGGTAAGATGTAATTAGATTCTATAGTCTGCACAGCTTGGTTCAGACCATTGAACCTCCTTGCTTGTAGACTTACGTGCTTCATTACTCTACTGCTTCCTTCGGTGAGGCAGTTTGCACGTGCTCCTGACTTACTACTCGTCTGTCTCTAGTCAGTTTGCCGGCGCTGGTACTTGGGTGGGCATGATTTGACACTTGCTGACTCTTTACGTGGCGTTCAATGGTTTGTTTGTTGTTTTAACGGATCTCAACGGGATTTGGGCAGACGCTCTTGGCATCAGCTTCATGTCATTCGTGGCCGCTGTGGTGATAACATCACCAGACTCAGTTTTATCATCTCAACCACTGATGGTTGGTGATTTAGGGGTCTGTTGACAAGTTAAGAAATTTTCCATTTCCCATATCATACTTCTAAATGGTCATATTTCACCTCAAGCGATTGCTGATCATCACATGAGTCCTCCAGCTGAGAAACTCCTGTTCAGACTCCAGCATTCGTGTTGCAGCATGATCGTACAGTTACTTATCCTGTGGTTTTAAGTGACTTGATCCCGCACATGTTTGTCGCTGGTAAGAAACCTGTCTTCCTATTGTTTTGGGGTGTGAAACTTTCCCAATTGGAATCCGAAGTCTAAATCTGGAGCCTTATATCTGCATCCACTTGTATGTATGATCACGAACATCTAAAACACTTGACTAAGTTGGAATATGGAGCCCTTACCTAACTTTTTTTTGTGTATGCTCGTTCTCAAGGACACTCCTTTCACCTGGTTCACATCTGCCGTCACAATATAACTGTTCAGGCCTATTTATATATTGGTGGCCTATCCTGAGTCCATTGCAGGATACTTAAGAAGGGTAGGTATTTTGGTGCCTCACTGTATCCCAGGAAACTTGAGGAGGAGCGCGTATTCCTACAAGAGCTCTCAACTCGCAGTGCCTTGCTGATGCATTCAAACTAGCATGAGAGGTTGTCAATTGAAAGACATATCTTCGTAGTGGGGTCTTTATCCGATAGGTTGTCAATTGAAAGACGCATCATTGCAGTGGGGTCTTTATCCGATAGGTTGTCAATTGAAAGACGCATCATCGCAGTGGGGTCTTTATCCGATAGGTTGTCAATTGAAAGACATATCTTCGTAGTGGGGTCTTTATCCGATAGGTTGTCAAATGAAAGACATATCTTCGTAGTGGGGTCTTTATCCGATAGGTTGTCAATTAGAAGACGCATCATCGCAGTGGGGTTGTTATCCGATAGGTTGTCAATTGAAAGACGCATCATCGCAGTGGGGTTGTTATCCGATAGGTTGTCAATTGAAAGACATATCTTCGTAGTGGGGTCTTTATCCGATAGGGTGTCAATTGAAAGACGCATCATCGCAGTGGGGTTGTTATCCGATAAGTTATCAATTGAAAGACATATCTTCGTAGTGGGGTCTTTATCCGATAGGTTGTCAATTGAAAGACATTTCTTTGTAGTGGGGTCTTTATCCGATAGGTTGTCAATTGAAAGACATACCTTCGTAGTGGGGTCTTTATCCGATAGGTTGTCAATTGAAAGACATATCTTCGTAGTGAGGTCTTTATCCGATAGGTTGTCAATTGAAAAACATATCTTCGTAGTGAGGTCTATATCCGATAGGTTGCCAATTGAAAGACATATCTTCGTAGTGGGGTCTTTATCCAATAGGTTGTCAATTGAAAGACATATCTTCGTAATGAGGTCTTTATCCGATAGGTTGTCAATTGAAAGACATATCTTCGCAGTGGGGTCTTTATCCGATAGGTTGTCAATTGAAAGACATATCTTCGTAGTGGGGTCTTTATCCGATAGGTTGTCAATTGAAAGACACATAATCGTAGTAGGGTCTTTATCCGATAGGTTGTCAATTGAAAGACGCATCATCGTAGTGGGGTCTTTATCCGATAGGTTGTCAATTGAAAGATACATAATCGTTGTAGGGTCTTTATCCAATAGGTTGTCAATTGAAAGACACATCATCGTAGCGGAGTCTTTATCCGATAGGATGTCAATTGAAAGACACATCATCGTAGTGGGGTCTTTATCCGATAGGTTGTCAATTGAAAGACGCATCATCGTAGTGGGGTTGTTATCCGATAGGCTGTCAATTGAAAGACGCATCATCGTAGTGGGGTTGTTATCCGATAGGCTGTCAATTGAAAGACGCATCATCGTAGTGGGGTTGTTATCCGATAGGTTGTCAATTGAAAGACCCATCATCGTAGTGGGGTTGTTATCCTTGACGCATTAATCTGCCTATTTGTCGCTGCTGCGGCAGCTTCATTAGGCAGCATTTATTCTGAGAAAATCTCGTCCCTCGTCCGGCTGACTCAAACCGAAAGTTTGCTCAAAAAGCATTGTGCAAAGAACATTGTGCAAAGAGCATTTTGCGCAGAACACTGTGCGCAGAACACTGCAAAGAGCATTGTGCTAAGAGCATTGTGTAAAGAGCATTGCTCAAGGAGCATTTTGCAAAAAGCATTGCACAAGGAGCATTGTGCAAAAAGCATTGCTCAAGGAGCATTTTGCAAAAAGCATTGCTCAAGGAGCATTTTGCAAAAAGCATTGCTCAAGGAGCATTGTGCAAAAAGCATTGCTCAAGGAGCATTTTGCAAAAAGCATTGCACAAGGAGCATTGTGCAAAAAGCATTGCTCAAGGAGCATTTTGCAAAAAGCATTGCACAAGGAGCATTGTGCAAAAAGCATTGCTCAAGGAGCATTTTGCAAAAAGCATTGCACAAGGAGCATTGTGCAAAAAGCATTGCTCAAGGAGCATTTTGCAAAAAGCATTGCACAAGGAGCATTGTGCAAAAAGCATTGCTCAAGGAGCATTTTGCAAAAAGCATTGCACAAGGAGCATTGTGCAAAAAGCATTGCTCAAGGAGCATTTTGCAAAAAGCATTGCACAAGGAGCATTGTGCAAAAAGCATTGCTCAAGGAGCATTTTGCAAAAAGCATTGCACAAGGAGCATTGTGCAAAAAGCATTGCTCAAGGAGCATTTTGCAAAAAGCATTGCACAAGGAGCATTGTGCAAAAAGCATTGCTCAAGGAGCATTGTGCAAAGAGCATTGTTCACGATCCCTGCTTCTTGGCGCTAGTGAGCGTTTATTTACTGAACAGCCGAGACCTGAAGATGTTGACTGTATTTATCACCTAAATATATTCGTACAGATACAGACGCAAAACCGAACCCTCTAGAAGGTGATTGGCCGACGTAAGTGCGCACCTCACACTCCTCTCATGCATTCACACACATACCAAACTTTTCGCGGTTATGGGTTTGACTGTTATGATCGGCCTCCTCTGACACAGATTTATAAACTTGGCTAACCGAAGGCGCGTAAAGAGTGCCCCTAGAAACAGTGTGGGACTTAGGCCTGTTAACTCTTAGCTCAAATTTCATGGAGGTCCCTTGCCTAGCATATATTTAATTCCCCTCCTATGTTTGTGTTTGAAAAGAAGCAGGTGGTTCCTCACAGATCGTGTAACGTAGGAGACATTGACGAGTGAGCGCCATTCGCGCACCTTAAAAATCCCCGTGTCAGCGATAGAGGGGAGGGGAGACTAGATCCCATAACACTGTTTAGCTCAGGAGTATCATATATGATAAACAATAGAGGGGAGGAGCCAACAAAATCCGTTAAAAGACTCAATTGTATATTTACCAATGAGGTCTGGGTATTAGAAGGCCCGCCTCTGTAGCTGGTCCAAAAATGTGAACTATTCTCTGATTGGAGGATCTTCTTCAATCTCATGATCATGGCCCTCCCACATATTATTCAGGGCAGCCCGAGCGACAGAGGGCAAGAGCAGACATACTCTCGTCAGCAGCGACACCAGAACACACACTCTTTGCCGGCAGCGATACCAGACACTTACCCTCGGTCACACAGAGCGGACAGACTTGCCTTCGAGCACAGCCATCGGTCGTAGGCCCCCTACTCTACTCTACGCTCGTCTTACACTTAACACTTTTCTTTTTGATATGCACTTTGTACTTTGTGCCCGTTATTACAAATCTATATTCAGTACTCTATTGATAGAGTAACTTTTGTCTTGTTACCTGTTACAAAAAAAAAATTATAAAACCAATGTTTCATCATTCCTACCTTGATTTACCCGAATATTACAACCTGAAAACTTAAAACCGTAACATGACCGCGACCCCGTAACACGCTCTTCGGGTCAGTATTGAAATCCGAGGTCAGTGTTAGCAGTAGGTGCTGACACTAGGCTACCCCTGCTGCGTCAGATTTGACGCCCCTCAACACGTTCATATTGTTTGTCGCCCCCCCCCCACTACACGTCCACCCCGTTTCATTACTTTACCTTCAGGCACGTTAAATCGCAACTTCCTTCTCTCAGACTCAACGAAACTTCATCACTACCCTACACAATTTCTCCACAGAATCTGCCACCAGTGCCGTATCATCTGCAAAGAGCCACCAATTACACTCTCGTTCCTCTCCTTGACCACACCATCCGTAAAGAGCCACCAATTACACTCGTTCTCCTCCTTGACCACACCATCCGTAAAGAGATTGAAAGCCTGAGAGACCTTGTTTCAGTCCCACTTTCCCCAGGAACCAAGCCCTCACAGTACACAAACTAATCAAGAAGTAGGCACATCACCCCACCCTCCACGAGTAGCGAGAACTTGAAAAAAAGATATGCTGAAACTGGAGCCTAACGGATGTTGAGTCTGTCCTGCGACGCCGTCCCGTTCCTGGCGTGATCAGACTGTATTTGATCAAGATAATAACCTCGTACTTTATTTGATATTGACGCCACAAAAAATTGGGACGGCAGACGTAAAATCGCAGATTTGACAATTTTGATTGCTCTGCTTTTTCCGAGTTTTTTTTTCTTTACAAAGATGGCGAAAAAGGGCGTAAGTTGATCACATTTCCTTATTACTGACTCCCAAAGAGAAAACGACCTTCAACTCCCGCCCACTCACATTTTCTGACCAAAATAATGAACTGACATTAAATGTATCTAGTTCAATTGTTGTTCATTTGTAAGGTTTTGTTTGTGTTGCCAATTTTAATATCCTGGTGTGAACATTAAAGAAATATGAGCAAATAATATCTGATCAATACTGCCTTATCACTCCCATGAAAGGACTGACATCACGAAGCCGCCACAAGATCCGTTTGCTCCTGCTCCTACATAGTCGAATTTAGGTTTGCCTTGCTTGCGAGTGGTTAAGGGGTGGGTTTATGCGCATAACTTCCTAGTCGAAGTATTTTGCAAGCACTCACTTCGCTCCCTGCCGTACTCTGACAAATGCTCTGCTGCCAAGATTGTTTCTGGACCACTCTTAACCAATTTACGGCCTCTCCATACAAACTCAATTCTCTCCATATGCCTCCCTGTCGACAGTATTGCATGCCTTCTCCAGATCCACGGAGGCCCGGAACACATTTTTCCCCTTTGCATCATACTTTTCACTGACTTGTCACCACCCTGCACAAGTCTGATCTTTACACCTACAACTCCTAAGGCCGCCCTGTTCCTCGCCAACACACCATCCGCCTTGGCTGCAGTCCTCTTGATAAGCACACTCCCTTACAACTTCCCGACCACACTTAATAAACTGCTACCACTTGAGGCATTCCTTTTTATAGATTTTCACCGGAGTATAATTTCACTTTTTACGCTCTGGATCTCCACCGTTGTTTTGGTCCTCTCTATTATTTGTTTCCTTTAAGTCCTTTACACGATGCCTCCGGCCACTGTCATTGTGCATATGGGATTTGAATACGCGAATAGACACCTTTCTAGAGTCAAGTTCCTCAATGATAGCGTACTCAGGTGCTCTGGTCAGTCTCTGGTGCTGTTAGAGCCTCCACCACTGTTACTGTAGTGGTCTTGTGGGATAGGAGACTTGGTAACCCCTCTAACCGCTTAACCCCGTGTCAACCTCCAGTTTACAAGGAAAATACTTTTATTAAGACAAGGGGCTATTTATGGTATCACCAATACGGTAGCTCAGAAGTATTTCCTCTCTTCCTGCACCGCATGCAGCTATATCCTGTTGTGGGCTCCATTACTGCGCTGTGGCGCTACATGCACCCATATATAGGTTCCCTAGTATCTATATATAGCTCCCTGACACCGGTGCCGTGCTGCACTCTTTGTGCCCTCAAAACAAAACTTGTATTCGCCTCCGCGACGCCGGAGATACAAGGTGATGTGAGGCAGCGGAAATTCCTGTGTCGCATCGGGCTCTGTATTTGGCATCCTCTTTGGGGGGGAAAGTGAGGGTTCTTCCCCCACTGTTAAGTTGGAGGGGTGGGACACCGTTTAGGGCAGACTGCACATCCTGTATACTGTAAATGAGGCCGACGGATAGAACTTTGATGATTGCATGAACCGCCCACCAGTCGTATCTTGACTAGAGTGCTCATCCCCCTCGGTCTGTGTTTGCATCATTCCCCTCCAGCTTCATTCTTCATTCAGTTATTAGAGACCTTAGAGGCATTTAGCCTCAAGAGAAACAAAAGGATAGGCAAGTGATGGCTGTGAATAGCTGCCGCATGTGCTGAAAGCTGTGCCGATCCGCGGGGTGAGGTGATCTCCATCACCTTAATGTCGAAGTGTGGGGGTTTTCCTCACGCTGCGCCGCGTCCTCCTGCCCTGTATGCGATGTTAAAGTATACTGTCTATATCTAGATACCTTTTCAACTATTTTACTCACAATCATCCCCTAAAAATTTGACGAAATATTTTGAAGATGTATCTAAGATACAGCATCACGGCCTCCTCGTCTGTATCACTGTTGGCTGACTGAGCTAACAACCCCGGGAACTATTGTCCCAGTTAGCATCGTTCGTCTCCGCCATCAAGGTTGTCGTGCGCGCTGTCCCCACTGCGGCTTGTACTGCCTCCACGATGGTGTTATTGCTGTGGTGGGCCGCGCCCGAAATGCAGTACAGGATGCTAAGATACGATGTAAGGTGGATACGGGCACTGCTGTTTGTGTATTTTCATCACCGAACTTCGACAGTAACGCTCACGATTAATTGCTATCTACCGTTTGATGCCATTGTTAACAGATGGATGGTTGCATTAGCACGTCAATGGCTTAATGCTATTTCAAGGAGATTGATCGGGACTGTAACTAGGATGCCGGCGATTAGCAACAGTTGGCTTTGACCTGTAAACGTCTGCGCGTATTTGTGATACGTTGCTCGGTTGCAAGTGTGGCCGTCATTATCACAACATTCCCCATGATGCTCTTTATATACCGGCTCTATGCACTGCCTATGATACAGTATCCAGTCTCAGGGAGGATAAACATCATCCAGTCTTATAGAGGGAGTCTATCTGGCTATCAATATTTTGCTAGCCATTGGATGTAATGTGAGGAATGGAGTTATATTCTGTAGGGATTCTGTCCACTCATTCTGAAAGCCAGCCCTCAAATGCTGGTCCTGCAATGAAATGTAACAAGGTACAGGGCCGTGTCGTTGACCTTCCACTTTCCATGAGAATTGAATTCGTTGATTGAAGCGAGAGAACGTCAATTGTGTAAACGGGTTCGTTGACTTTTCTCCTGTGTCAGAGAAACCCTGTGAACCTCTTCTGATCCAAAAACAAAACTGCAGTACCTTTAAGTGATGTTTGTGGAGCCTTTGAGTCGTGGCCCTTTAAGTGAGGCTGCAATTATTACTCGCGTCGGGTTCGCTTTATGGCAGTTTATGGGCGTGTCTTCGCCGTCAGACGACGGGAAGTGTGTGTTAGCCATCAAGGCGACCAATAAAACCAGGTGCACTGCGCGAAGAAAGTAACTTTATACAATTAGAAAATTACTTTGTCCTATTTCGTGGTGACAAGTTTAAACAAGACCCTGAAAATACAATGTAGTTCCTGCATGTTGCAGAGCTCTGCGTGGTGTTGTTGGTGTCCTGCGTGGCGGGTGCAGGGCGGGGTGGTGTCCTGCGTGGCGGGTGCAGGGCGGGTTGGTGTCCTGTGTGGCGGGTGCAGGGCGGGTTGGTGTCCTGTGTGGCGGGTGCAGGGCGGGTTGCTGTCCTGTGTGGCGGGTGCAG
>SDVV010036946.1:0-10895 GCA_016164225.1 Gammarus roeselii
CGTGTAGTCAGAAGGCGTGTGGTCAGAAGACGTGTGGTCAGAAGGCGTGTGGTCAGAAGGCGTGTGGTCAGAAGGCGTGTAGTCAGAAGGCGTGTGGTCAGAAGACGTGTGGTCAGAAGGCGTGTGGTCAGAAGGCGTGTGGTCAGAAGGCGTGTGGTCAGAAGGCGTGTGGTCAGAAGGTGTGTGGTCAGAAGGCGTGTAGTCAGAAGGTGCGTGGTCAGAAGGTACGTGATTAGAAGGTGTGTGGTCAGCCTTAACTACCTGTGATCAATTTGAAAAGTTGATTACAGGCTCGGTGATCTTGCTGAAGGCAAGATCTCCGAGCCTGTGAAACACAGCATCGTCGACGACCTCCAGGATGGCGCAAGTTTGTTTCAGTAGCTCACTGGCCATGCGCTTAGCACCATATTCCTACGCGAGGGGAGAGGGAGGGGGATATGAATAACAGATTTTTTTGTTTCATTAAGACTTTCGACCACAACTCTGCTTAAACTCATCAAAATTGAGTTCATTGTGACTCCCGACCACAACTCGGCTTGAACTCATCAAAATTTAGTTCATTAAGACTTCCGACCACAACTCGGCTTGAACTCATCAAAATGTCAAGAAAAAATACATTTACGAAACCTTGAATTATTCGATGTTCAACTAAACAAAACTAATAGATAGTTTTAAATACTTATGCACAAATGTTATTTTCCTCCTATCTTTCCTTCTGCAAGTGACACCACCAGAGTGGTCACGGCAGAGTAGGAGTTAAACAACTATTTAATTGTCCTTTGACATCATCATGAATGAACCTATAACTACCTTAACCGCCAGAATTGTCCACGCACGCCCAGCTCGACAAATAACCATTCTATTACTGAACAAAGACGTCCTTTAGAGTTAAGACATGCAGGCTGGACAAGACGCGGTGGTGTCTGCCGCCGAAGATACAAGCGTAACTGGTCTTAAGGTGAATGTTCCGAGATAGAAATCTTAAGCTCAATCCTTGGGAGTAATCTTCAAGTGCCTCAAACCAGACAACACGGCAACGTTGAAGGCGAATTTCTCAATTTAATAAAAAAAAAGTCATTATTTCCATGTGAGTGTAAAGGTTTCCTAAATCGCACGCAAGAATTTCAAAAGCGGCGTCATAATTGATGTTTCTATAGACTCGATAGTAACACTATTTTTTTTCCTATAATCACATATCAATCGAATATTTTATGACGTTCTTTCCAGGTCGATTAACAGAGAATGTGATGCACCGAGTCCGTTTGGCGCAGCACGCAGCGTTCTACAGCACCACGGACTGGCCCAGAAGTTGTTTACAACTGCCTGAACAAACTTAATAGAAAGAAAGAACGTCAACATAATGCATTGAGGATAAGGCGGCCGCCTGTTCATCATGTAGCTAGAAATATGAATGCACCAGTTCATTCAGTGTTGCTGCTGTCTTTCAATAAAATTAAATATTGAAATTAAATATCAGTACGTTTGAGAGTTACGACCTGCTGAATGCCTAACAAATAAAGAATAATCCAAGGGCTGCATACCGTAAATGCCTCAATAAGAGTTCCAGTTGACGACAAGAGGTGTAGTATCATGTAGTGACGTCTGCACACCTCTGCTCAAAACAAATGATCGAGTTGCAGTGATGACGTCGCACGGCCTAGAGGAGCGCCAGCTGGGGGTAAACAATTATTTTTTGCTTGATATGGCAAGAATTAAGGTGGGGATGAGGTGTGCGATGTCATTACGCGTATAGAGGTAGAGGATAGAGAGTTCACAAAATCAATCACGTCTTTGAATCATCAACAACCAGGGCAAGATTTTGAAGAAACAGTATCCCCTTCGGCCACCATCTCAAGCAATTGGAGAGGGACCGCCATCAACTATAGATGATATGATAGAAGGAAAAGAGTCTTTGTTGCAGCTTCGTTTGGTTTGATTTAATTTGGGTCTCATTTCCACCGGAGCATCAACGCGAGTCATCACAGGCTCCTCCTAAGGGCACTCTTTCGTTTGATGCACCTAAACACAAACGATATGAAGGCCTCAGCATAAGTTAGCCTGCGATTGCACTACGACCGCCCATGATTGCGTTGCCCGCTCGGGGCAATGGAGACCAACTCAATAAGTTAGTTTGTCTTCCCTGCAGTAGAGACGAGCTCATAACGTTAGAGGTCTAAATGAGCATATTTTGGGCCATGATTCTTCAGAATAACGATACCGTGTCTTCTGGCTTTGGCTTACCATTTTTCCAATTCATCATTCTTTTGGGTACGAGGTATAGCAACTTTAAATGGTACAGAAGTGAATTAAAATTTTGTAAGGATTCAGGTTCCACATGAACTTAGAGGAATAATGTTAATCATAGTATTCATTTATAAACCGTAGTGCCACATCAGAATTATGATGTAATTAATACCCTCTAAATACTCCTGTGCTGCGTTCGCCCCATTTGTTGAACTACAGTATGCCATGCAGTGCGCCGCCTACAACATGAGGAAGACGGCTCGAGACTGTGATGGCATCTATTAGAAAGTAGCAGGATACAGCCACAACACAACACACCACGCATAGCTAGTCAACAGTGGGAGGAAGAACCGATGATGAACCCTCATATAATTAATGAGAGGCATTTCCTGCTAGTGATGTAACGTTACATGATTATTGTAACGGTTACAGCAATCACGGCTCGGGCCTGTCATAGGAACATGGGAGGGGCCGTCGACGGTAAGAGCAATCACAGCCCGGGCCTGCCATAAGAGCATGGGAGGGGCCGCCGATGGTTTTTGCAATCACTGCCCGGGCCTATCATGAGAGCATGGGAGGGGCCGTCGACGGTAACAGCAATCACTGCCCGGGCCTGTCATGAGAGCATGGGAGGGGCCGTGGACGGTAACAGCAATCACGGCAGGGCCTGTCATAAGAGCATGGGAGGGGCCGTCGAAGGCAAGAGCAATCACAACCTGGGCCTGCCATAAGAGCATGAGAGGGGCCGTCAACGGTTACAGCAATCACGGCCTGGGCCTGTCATATGAGCAAGTGAGAGACCGTCGACAGACAGCAAACACGGCAGAGGCCTGTCATAAGAGCGTGGGAGGAGCCGTCGACGGTTCCAGCAATCATGGCCCGGGCCTGTCGTAAGAGCATGGGAGGAGCCGTCGACGGTAACAGCAATCACGACCCGAGCCTGCAATAAGAGCATGGGAGGGGCCGCCGTCGACGGACAGCAATCACGGCCCGGGCCTGTCATAAGAGCATGGTTACAGCAATCACGGCCCGGGACTGTCATAAGAGCATGGGAGGGTGAAATATCTTAGAATATTGAAGGCCGAGGACATGACAGAGGGGCATTTGACGGTAACAACAATCATGGCCAGGGCCTGTCATAAGAGCAAGAGAGGGGCCGTCGACGGTAACAGCAATCACGGCCGGGCCTGTCATAATAGCATGGGAAGGGCCGTCGACGGTTCCTGCAATCACTGCCCGGGCCTGTCACGAGAGCATGGGAGGGGCCGTCGACGGTAACAGCAATTATGGTCCGGGCCTGCTATGACAACTTGGGAGGGTCGGTTGACGAACAGCAATCACGGCCCGGGCCTGTCATAAGAGCATGGGAGGGGCCGTCGACAGTTACAGCAATCACGGCCCGGGCCTGTCATAAGAGCATGGGAGGGGCCGTCGACGGTTACAGCAATTATGGTCCGGGCCTGCTATGAGAACTTGGGAGGGGCGGTTGACGAACAGCAATCATGGCCCGGGCCTGTCATAAGAGCATTGGAGGGGCCGCCGACGGTTACAGCAATTACGGCCCGGGCCTGCTATGAGAACTTGGGAGGGGCCGTCGACGGACAGCAATCACAGCCCGGGCCTGTCATAAGAGCATGGGAGGGGCAATCGACGGTTACATCAATCACGGATCGACCCTGTCATAAGAGCATGGGAGGAGCCGTCGACGGTTTCAGCAATCACGGCCCGAGCCTATCGTAAGAACATGGGAGGAGCCGTCGACGGTAACAGCAATCACAACCCGAGCCTGCCATAAGAGCATGGGAGGGGCCGTCGACGGACAGCAATCACGGCCCGGGCCTGTCATAAGAGCATGGGAGGGGCCATCGACGGTTACAGCAATCACTGCCCCGGACCATCACGAGAGCATGGGAGGGTGTAATATCTTAAGATATTGAAGGCCGAGGACATGACAGAGGTGCCGTTGACGGTAACAGCAATCACGGCCAGGGCCTGTCATAAGAGCAAGAGAGGAGCCGTCGACGGTAACAGCAATCACAGCCGGGCCTGTCATAAGAGCATGGGAGGGGCCGTCGACGGTTCTTGCCATCACTGCCCGGGCCTGTCACGAGAGCATGGGAAGGGCCGTCGACGGTTACAGCAATCACGGCCCGGGCCTGTCATAAGAGCATGGGAGAAGCCGTCGACGGTAACAGCAATCACGACCCGAGCCTGCCATAAGAGCATGGGAGGGGCCGTCGACGGACAGCAATCACGGCCCGGGCCTGTCATAAGAGCATGGGAGGGGCCATCGACGGTTACAGCAATCACGGCCCGGGACTGTCATACGAGCATGGGAGGGTGTAATATCTTAGGATATTGAAGGCCGAGGACATGACAGAGGGGCCGTTGACGGTAACAGAAATCACGGCCAGGGCCTGTCATACGAGCAAGAGAGGGGCCGTCGACGGTAACAGCAATCACGGCCGGGCCTGTCATAAGAGCATGGGAAGGGCCGTCGACGGTTCCTGCAATCACTGCCCGGGCCTGTCACGAGAGCATGGGAGGGGCCGTCGACGGTTACAGCAATCACGGCCCGAATCTGTCATAAGAGCATGGGAGGGGCCATCGACGGTTACAGCAATTACGGCACGGGCCTGCTATGAGAACTTGGGAGGGGCGGTCGACGAACAGCAATCACGGCCCGGGCCGGTCATAAGAGCATGGGAGGGGCCATCGACGGTTACAGCAATCACGGCCCGGGACTGTCATAAGAGCATGGGAGGGTGTAATATCTTAGGATATTGAAGGCCGAAGACATGACAGAGGGGCCGTTGACGGTAACAGCAATCACGGCCAGGGCCTATCATAAGAGCAAGAGAGGGGCTGTTGACGGTTACTTTAAACACAGCCCAGGCCTGTCATAAGAGCACGGGAGGGGCCATCGACGGTTACAGCAATCACGGCCCGGGCTTGCCCCGATAGCATATGAGGGGCCGTTGACGGACAGCAATCACGGCCCGAGCCTGTAATAACAGCAAGGGAGAGGCCGTCGACGGTTACAGCAATCACGGCCCGGGCCTGTCATGAGAGCATGGGAAGGGCCGGCGACGGTTACAGCAATCACGGCCTGGGCCTGTCATGAGAGCATGGGAGGGGCCGTCGGCGGTTACAGCAATCACGGCCCGTGTCTGTCATAGGAGTATGTGAGGAGCCGTCGACGGTTTCAGCAATCACAGCCCGGAATGTCATAAGAGCATAGGAGAGGCCGTCGACGGTAAAAACAATCACGGCCCAAGCCTGTCATAAGAACAAGGGAGGGGCCGTCGACGGTTACAGCAATCACGGCCCGGGCCTGCCATAAGAGCATGGAAGGGGCTGTCGACGGTTACAGCAATCACGGCCCGGGCCTGTCATACGAGCATGGGAGGGGCCGTCGACAGAGAAAACATGAGCTGCCTGCTGCACAAGAGGTGCAAGCGTCGAGAATGTGACGGTGGTTTTGACATGCCGAGAGGAGTTAGAGCTGTCTTGCGTTATGTTATAAAGAAGTCAAAGGCAGACGAACAGTTCATGCGAGCTGAGCTTGAACTAAACTGCATGCAGATGAGACGACGCAAACTAAGATGAATTCTATGTAGCTGGCAATTCAGCCGATGAAAACAAAAAGTGTTATCCGAATGAATCAGTTTGGGCAAGGTAAGACATTATTTTGTCCGACATTGCAGGCTAAGATGAATCTCCTCTGTCTGAATTAAGAACTCTAGTCGTCTGTAACAAAAGAAGGAAGAATTTACAGCATACTAACAAAATCATAGGCGCGGTGAACCAGTTGAACCAGTTAGCGTGTCGGTCACCAAAACTTGCCCTATAATATCAAACAATATAACAAACAACATCAACAAATCAGGCACCACGTTATTTGTACCTATCAAATACTGCAATTTCGCACTTGCATCGGCAGATGTTTCTTGCCCAAATTTGTAGAATCTCAGTGTCCACGTGAGGTAGCTATAGCTTTCTATCCACCTCAGGAGCGCCCCAGCGAATTACCTACACATCAACCTCCTGGCGGTTACATCAAAAAATCCTTTGGGATGAGTTTTAGGTTTAGAGATTACGTGGATTCAGGGATTTTTTTTCCAGCGGGGCTCGACGGCGCCCCGCCGTCGGGCCCCGCCTTCTGACCACACGCCTTCTGACCACACACCTTCTGACCACACGCTTTCTGACCACACACCTTCTCTCCACCGTCAATGTGTCCATCGATCCGTAACCTGAGAGCGAGTAGTGCGGGTCCGGGTTGCACCTCCGCTTCCCGGCCCACTATTGGACCAGATACTGTATCTTGATAGGTGTATGGATAGGTGCAGCGCAGTTCCCGCTTGTGCAGGCGGGTGCTGCAGAAATACGTGAAGCATTGTGGCAGAGAGAGGTGCAGCACAGGTGGCCTGCTGTGTTGGAATTCACTGCTGCATCTTATAAGGCATGCTGCCGAGGTATTCGGCAGGCCAGGGTCAACGGCACGATCCCAGCCAGCCTCCCCAGGAGGCTTCTGGATGCATCAGACTAAAGACGCTAGCGAAGCAGATAAGAAGAAGACACGAGTACTTCGCTGAATACTAAGCAGGGAAGCGATGACTTTTCAGGGTCAATGCACTATGGGAAGGAAATAGCTGGGCGATACTACATTGCATGAAAACTTAAGAAATAACTATAAAAGAATGTTTTGCAGAAATCAGGAGGATGAAAAAGTGTTGGGTATGTTGATTTGGCGTAACTCCAAAACATGAGGTAAGGATCGGGAAATCTTTTTTAACTTGAAAAATCATATGTAAATAGGGAATTACAAGACAATTTTTAGGGGTCTAATGAGGGAGGTAAAGAACTAAATCCAATATGAATAATGATAAAAAATTAACATTCAAGGTGTAGGATTATGAAAGTGCAAAAAATCAGTAAAATTATGTAGGCGTACGAGTGATAAAACAATGTCCGCAGAGAGAGGTATTTAAGAGGTGGTTGTGAGTGACAAACAAGGCCACCCAGCTGCAAGGACATCATTGAAAGAGGATAGCTCTGCAGAATAGACTGCCCAATTAACTACATCATCCAGAAACAGTTATCACCCATTCCCTTCGTCTGCTGAACGCCATCGCAGCTTTTCCATTGTGGGAGGGGCGGCAGATGAGCGATGTAAGGCAGTAGGATGCCGCCCCCCCCCCCCCCCCCTCCACACCACAGTATGTGGTCACGTCCGTCCTCTAAACGTGATCAAGTGAGACGTACGAGACGATCCTGTGAGATAAAGCGAGCACACTAACGTCTCTCAAGCGAGGAGGAGGTGGCAGATCCAGAGCAGATGGGAGATGCCCCAGTCTGTTATGTAATCATTCAACTTGACAGGAAAAAAGACTTCAAAATTACATCAAATTGAACTTATGAATAAAAACAATTTTGTCGGTTACCATTTTAAGTAAATAATTTGGGTTGGTTGCAGATTGTGGATCAATTTAAATAAATATACGAAATTGGACAGCAATGTAAGAATCACGGAGGTGAGGCTCCGAACGTGAGGCAAGGTGACAAGTACATTCGTAACGTATCAGAGTCATGCAGCTGGACACAAGAAAGTGCCGACAAAATATAGTGATCATTGGAACTAAACGGAAGCAAGTGCGGACTTCCTCCTAGCAAGTGGCAACCTCTGCCGGTAGTGGAACTAGGCCACATACACTCAGCTCAGCCTTTGCGGCTCCGGGTTAATAGGCCCGTTCAGCAGCCACTGCTACGTCCGTCAGCTGGTCAAACGTCACACTTGCCTCTGTGCCTGACAGACAGTCACACTTGCCACTGTATCTGGCAGACAGTCACACTTGCCACTGTGCCTGACAGACAGTCACACTTGCCACTGTGTCTGGCAGACAGTCACACTTGCCACTGTGCCTGACACACAGTCACACTTGCCACTGGACCTGGCAGACAGTCACACTTGCCACTATATCTGGCAGACAATCAGACTTGCCGCTGTACCTGGCAGTCATTTTTTGCCACTGTATCTGGCAGACAGTGCCACTTTGCTTCTCTACCTGCCAGACAGTGACACTTTGCCACTGTATCTTGTAGAGTCACACTTTGCCACTGTATCTGGCAGACACTCACACTTTGTCACTATACATGTCAGCCGGTGACACCTCTAGCCCATTGATACCGCTCTTTGCCGGCCGCCCCACAGGTCTACCTACATCTGCAATCAAAGCAGTATGGCAATATAGGTGCGTTCAAAATGACGTCACACGGTAGATACACTCTGCTGCGGAAGGTAATTAATGGCTTCGCAATCGTTCACTAAAGAAAATAATTTTAGTACAGAGCGTGCAACGGCTTCCTGTGGGGACAAAGAAGCACGCACCATCTGAAAATAGGATTTACTGTAGACACCAGGAACAGTGAATTCTAATGCTTGATTTTCGATATCCCTGCATGGAGATTGCACGTTTTTAAGTGTGTATATACATATAAGTTCCCTCTAGGCCTTGAGCAAACAGCCATATGGATGTCGGAAACAAAACGCAAAAAGAGCCTTGCTCTGGCATCTATAGTATCTCGAAGGCACCCACAGCAGAGGTCGGAAGACTCTCCGACGATGTTTTCCATGTTCCCCTTTTGGGACCGCAGCCCGCTTCCGCTTCAACTTGGTTAATTGGACTGGCCGAGCAGGAGGCCTACTTTGCATGCTGTTGCACCTTGAAAGAAAGGAGGCGATTTGGTGAGGAGGAAGAGTGACTGCTAGTCTGGGGAAATGAGCAACAGAAGATCGTGCCGGGACTGTGTGAGAAAATAAAATCTATGCCTTAGCACTGTTCTATATAACTAAAAGTAGAATTTTATTTAAGAAATATGAGGTTTTCTAGAGACCCTTCAACGTTATTAGTAGTAGAAAAGAGACGATTGAAAATTTTTGTGATGCCGAATTGCTGACACTTTTCTGGTATTGAAAGCTATAAACACAGTGCACACAGAATGTTCGCTATGATCGAAGCAGGAAGTTCGAAGTCGACGTTTTAAGTACAAAGTGTATCAGAAGAATGACCACAATTGGCAGATTAAGAAGCCGAACAATCCTCTTCATTTTTTAACATTATAGAGGCCTTGTGTTTACGGTGACGAGAACCATGGTCTTCTATTCTGTTTGAAACATTGTTGAAAATATTTCTACTCTTTTTCTGCCATGTCACTTTTCTGTAACCTACCAATCAGTGAGGATAAGTTTTACCTATTTTCGTCAGATGAAGAGTCCACCACATGAATACTTAAATAAGAGAGCAGTTCCAATATCAACTCAAACTCTGTCAGATGGCTTGATGTGTCGATTAATATCCGAAGAATCGGACTCTACTGATGTTTTCCCATGAAATTGTTGATGATATTCTCGAAACAGTAGCCCTAACGCACATCTGCATTATGCTCAATCGTATGTTATTATTGATTGGCCTGAAATTTATTCATACAGCTGAAAAATCTAGAAGTCGTATGTAGAGCTATGAGCCATGATTATCAAATCAGATTAAGTAACATTGTAGCGCTCTTTACGTCCTGAAGCCGAGTAACGGAACCAGGTATGAACGGTAGCTTGTAGCTTACTTTCCTTGCTGAAGATGAAAACCAACATAACCGGAACATGGTACGAGAAAAGAAATATCAAGTATATTTAAAGTACATAATGGAAATGCACTGCATCCCGATGACACATAATATTGCGTTCAGGGATAATAAAATATTATAAAGCGATTGGTTGAGTTTCCGCCCAATACATTGAGGAGCAAAGGTTATCTGGGTACGTGTTTGGGTCTCAGTCAGTTAAAGAGCCACTGCTCTACATGCCCATAGAATCAGGGCCAGGAAGCTTAAAAGGGACGATGCGAGATGAAATGCCCAGTCGTTACTTAAAGATGAATTACCCGCACTATGGAAGTACGGAAAAAAAAGTATTAATAAATCTCATAAAAAGTTAACCTTTCGGGGCAAAAGCCTAGCAATATTAAAAGAGTGCAAGGAGAGAGTGCGATAATGGTGCGATAATGCACCACCAACCGTCGTTGTTTCGCCTCGAAACTTTTCAATTACTTACAGGGTAAAAAAAAAATAAGTCAAAAGAATACGGCTGCTGTGCACCTATATAATTTTAATCAGCTGTGTTTCTATTTGTTCGAAGACAAAGAAGAGTCAACTGAACATAGTGTTTGCTATGTATTACTATATATCATTTTGTTGGTGTTTTGCTGACAGAATGATAGTTAGTGTTGATGCATCGCGCGAAGAATTCGTCTTTTCGATATCAGTTTCTTCCTAACCGCCATCAATTGTTACACTCCGTCATGCAGAACCTGCCTGCGGGCAAGCACTAGGGTGGTGCATTTATGCTTGACAGTTTCTTCCTCATCGCCATCAATTGTTACACTCCGTCATGCAGCCCCTGCCTGCGGGCGAGCACTAGGGTGGTGCATTTATGCTTGACAGTTTCTACCTCATCGCCATCAATTGTTACACTCCGTCATGCAGCCCCTGCCTGCAGGTAAGCACTAGGGTGGTGCATTTATGCTTGACAGTTTCTTCCTCATCGCCATCAATTGTTACACTCCGTCATGCAGCCCCTGCCTGCGGGTAAGCAC
>SDVV010036947.1:0-10894 GCA_016164225.1 Gammarus roeselii
ATAAATATTGTGATGCACCATTTCACATTATCAATAATGATGCAACATCTGAATGGGGATGCACTTCTTTGTGAAGCCAATGCGGGATGCACTTTTCTTATGTAGCTATAGCTAGCTAGTTTTGAATGGGTTTGTTGAACTGTGTTGGTAAACAGTAGCAAATTTTATTCTGCCATGTAGACTCGTGATTGCCATAAGCTGTCTTCAAAATCTGTTTTTGTAACAGATCTATATATATTTCAGCTATTGGAAAATGATTACCTACCTTGCTATTTGAACACAACAATAGGTCTGTTTTTTTTGGTTGTCATCAGAATTATTTTTATAATTAGCTAAATCTTTATGTAGCTGGATGACAATTTTATGTGAAGACTTATAAATATTTTTCATGATCTAAACATTTTTCCTTGCTATGAATTCCTAATTTGGTAAAGATGTCATTTCAAACAAATTATTATTATATATCTTGAGATCAACAATTCTAATAGATACTGTAGGTAGCTAACAATTCAAAATTATATCCTGGTATTTGTGTTGAGTTGTATGAAGGAAATCCCATGTGTTTTGTTCAAATGTCACACTCAATTGAATCATTGTTAAGTGCCTTGTATAAACTGCTTCTGCTGTCAATTTGATGTTGTAATGTTTTTTTTTTGTATTTCAGACACTCATACTGGTCGAGTTTGCCGAGAGTGGCTGCGTGATGGAGCTGATGCACCACAGTGCCTCTGCTGCTGGTGTCTCTGTTCCTGTCCGCTCGCCTTTCTTCGCGTGGGTACCAGAGTCGGCAGCCGGCACTGCTGGCAAGAAAGCTACCGACGCCAGTAGTGACCATTGCAGGGCAATGGAAATGCCAGAGGTGTTGAAAGAAAATGTGGTTTCTGATGAAAAACTTCTTGAAAAAATGTTTATTTGTAGTAGTGTAAGTATGACAATCTCCTGCTTGCTATGATGCTCTTCAATAGCTTATAATTCCGGTCGAATAATGTCAGGTTTATGGGTCGTTCAGAGTTATGGCTCAATAGGCTGGTTGAAGTAGTTCAACACCCCTATTTTTCTCGACTCTTCTGTTTGGCATCCTTCAATATTTCTTCCTTCTTGATATATACACATTTTAATGAAATTGCTTCAAACCTACCAGCATTGATGAACTTTGGGCCTCCTAGTCATCTGTTAGGTTCACGGACCACGCTGAGTCATGGCCCAACCATGGGTCAACACCCTTATTTCCCTTCAGAGCCCCCTCTTCTTCACCCTTCACTATCTCTCTTTCACATGCCTATCCTAATTTGCTTATCCGTTATTTACCTCATTTGCATCTTTTGTTCTGTTCAAACTGCTTCCAACTTGACTCAAGACGCCTTTTTCACAACTCTCCTAATAGTTGTTGCTCACAAACACGCACACACAGATGCGCATACACTGATATGCAGACACAGATACGCAGACACGGATACGCAGACACGGATACGCAGACACAGATACGCAGACACAGATACGCCGACACAGATACGCCGACACAGATACGCCGACACAGATACGCAGACACAGATACGCAGACACAGATACGCAGACACAGATAGGCAGACACAGATACGCAGACACAGATACGCAGACACAGATACGCAGACACCGATACGCAGACACCGATACGCAGACACCGATACGCAGACACCGATACGCAGACACCGATACGCAGACACCGAAACGCAGACACCGAAACGCAGACACCGAAACGCAGACACCGTAACGCAGACACCGAAACGCAGACACCGAAACGCAGACACCGAAACGCAGACACCGAAACGCAGACACCGATACGCAGACACCGATACGCAGACACCGATACGCAGACACCGATACGCAGACACCGATACGCAGACACCGATACGCAGACACCGATACGCAGACACGGATACGCACACACGGATACGCACACACGGATACGCACACACGGATACGCACACACGGATACGCTCTCACAGATACGCACTCACAGATACGCACTCACAGATAAGCACTCACAGATACGCACACAGATACACAGACACGCGCACTCAAACACATATGGGTCCTATCTATTCTCCTTTCGGGTGGCTAGTAACAGCCAAATTGCGGTCTTTCATGCTTTTCCATTCTTGCTGTTCCCCACACCTAGTGTAGATCTCATACATGAAATCCACATTTTCTTTCTCTTCTTCATCTTCTCTCTCAGCAAGTGTTGGCCGCGTAGCACCGGCACCTTAAGCACTACTGCAAATTCTTGAGGCTCTGGGGCAGGTTACGCTGTGTGTTAATCCTCCTACTGCCATCCGGGGAGTGCTGGGACCATATGGCCTCATCATCTTGGGAGTTCCTGTACCTCATGTGGCATCCTTACATTCCATTTATGTTTCCCGCATAAAGGACATTGACTTTGCGCAGTAGCAAACCTAACCCAAACATAAGAAGAAAAAAAACATTAACTTGATGCAGCACTGTTTGCTGGTTTGACATTCAGCGCCAGAAGGATGACTCCAGCATGCTAGGAAGCCTTGTCACTCTAATCTAATCTGGCATCAAACTCCAATAAAGATGGACTGCCCCTAACTCTCGCAGGACCGGCATTTTTTTTAAATGTGTGCTGGGTGGGCATTTGGAACACAATATTGAAAAAAAAATGGTTAGAGTTAAAGTGATGGGACAGAAACCAACTTTTATACAAAATTTCAAATATATATATATATATATATTTTGCGAAGTTGACTTGGAGAGTTTGTTGATGAAGTATAAGGAATAATGTAATAGTCATTTTATTGAATTTCCAAGATTAGACATATGTAAATGGTAATAATATCTGTTTTATTGCTCTAAAAAATCAATTAGTCAATATAAAACTAGAAAATAACCACTAAAAATTTTAGAATTATTTTTTCAACATTTTGAGCAATAATATGTCAAAATTTAACAATTTTTTTAGCCCTAATAGCTTGTAAGTGCCTCAAATCTTCTTTCTCAAGGCCGGAATAGTGCTGGTTTGATGAAGAATGACCTGAGTAGCTAAAATATATATGGTTTTAGTATTTTTCTTCATTTAGTTTATGAAATAAATGCAAAAAACCTAGTAAAATATGAAATTTTGGTTAAAAATAGGGTAACTTCCAAATACAGTGTTTGCACCCTTCACATGTAGCTCAATCTAAAGTAGTTAGAAAGTGGTTTGTTCCGTCTTATTCATAAGAAAACAAGCTACAATTGGTTCAACAAGAATTTTTGTGTCAAGTTAGTAGTTTGGATTCAAATTCCCAATTCATAATTTAAAAAAATCTGTTTTTTTTACATAGAAAATGTTGATTGTTTGGTATAAATGTCTAATTAGATCAAATTGAATAGCACTACAAATTTAGCTATGAGTTTGGGAGCTGTGTACGACTAATAGTTCTGAAGCTGATCAAATTTATTTGATCTAGTCCAAAATTCGGGGGAAAAAAAATCATTACAAAAGTTTTTTATTTATTTGCCACAGCCCGTAATTACAATCCTGTGTAACTTCCATATAGCTTAAAAGAACTGCATTTGCAAGACAAATCAAATGGTTAGTCTTTCATTCACGTGCGCTTAATAATACAAAAGTTATATGGGAAAAAACATATATGGCGATACGGTCCTGCGAGGGTCAATCTAATCACATTTTTTTCCTGTTCAGGACTTTTTATAAAATAATGTTCTGGGATAAGTATTCTGCAAACCTATCATTTCAATACGCAATGACTAGCTACACAATTGAAACCACTTTTTAGCGTTTACACTGTGACACATTGGTTTACTTTGTCAGTATCAAAAGAGCTATTACGTTATCTTTGAGTGTGAGCATTTTTGAGGGCCTGTTGTAATAGTTTGTGAAATGTAATCCTACACAGTCTTTTGGTTACAGATGTCAGAGCAGATGCAGCTTTATTACGACCACAGAAAGCTGACTGAAATTGGACATCGTTTACGGTTTTTAACTTGCAGACAGGTATGTACCTAATATTGTTCATCTTTCAATAGTCCCTAGAATTTATACAGATACAGACACTAGGCCGCATCCCATAGAAAGAGGGGTGGCTGACGGCAAGGCGCACCTCCTACGCTCACCTTTTGTGCAAAAGGGTCTTGTGGGTAACCCCGCAACATACACTCATGGTCACGAGTGCAGTCCGAGGATCCGTTGTCAGCAGCCGGGCCGACAGTTTTCACTAGTTTACCCCCGCCGCGTCATAATGGCCGGGCCCCCCCCACCCACGACCATCCCGACAGCGGGATGCCAAGGGCGGGAAAGCACATCAGAGTAGCGTCAAAATCAACCATTCACTACCATTCTTCACTCACGCCTGTTAATTGCACGCTCTCTCGCCACCTCCACATTCATGTCTCTCCCTCCTAATGCCTGCTTCACACAGTCCATCCACCCAAACTCCGGTCTACCTCTAGGCCTGCGACCACTTTCCTCCGCATTCATCTTCCTTTTCACCAATCTCCCTTCATCCATCCTCTTCATGTGCCCGAACCATCTCAGAACACGCGAATTCACTCTGTCCTCCAACTTCTTTACCATCCCTGTTCTGAATCGAACCACGTCGTTGGTGATCCGGTCTCTCAGAGTTACTCCAGCCATGCTCCTCAAACATTTCATCTCGAAAACATTCAACCTTCTTCTCTCCTCTGCTCTCACCCCCCAAGTCTCAGCTCTGTGGAGCACAGTTGGGACAACAACATCCTCATACAGCCCTCTCTTTGCTTCCATCCCCAACGTCCTACAGCTCATTAAACTCTTAAGTACACCCAACTTTTTACACCCCTCCTTCACTCGCGCCTTCACTTCAGTTTCCACTAGTTCAGTCATCTCCACATGGGAGCCCTGATACATAAAACACTGAATTTCCTCCAATAGCTCTCCATTTATGGGGACACTAATTTTGCTTGCATCGACAGTCCTCGAGCATCTCATTACTTTACTCATACCCACGTTCACTCGAAGCTTCCTCCTCTCACACTCTATCAAACTCAGACACTAGCCTACATAGCTTCTCCTCTGAATTCGGAATCAGGGCCGTATCATCAGCAAATAGAAACTGGCTCAATTGCCAACTCCGCTAATTCGCTTCCAACATTTCTGAGCCACGACCCAGCACACTCGCGTTCACCTCCCTGACCACTTCATCCATGTAGAGGTTTAACAGCCAGGGAGACATCACGCAGCCTTGCCTCGCTTCCCACTCTGACACGTGCTCGACTGCCAACATAGAAACTCTGCACCGCTTTCAACGCATATCATCCCACTCCATACAAACGCAACACCCTCCACAGCGCTCCCCTGGCAATCCTGTCATATGCCTTCTCCAGATCTATGAAGGCCTAGAACACATCCTTTCCTTTGGCAAGGTACATCTCACAGACCTGTCTCACTGCAAAAATCTGATCGGCACACCCTCAACCTCTCCTGAAGCCACACTATTCCTATCCAATTACGCAGTCCGTGCAGTCTCTAATCCTCTTGATCAGCACTCTCCCGTACAACTTACCAACCACACATAACAGACTGATACCTCTCGAGTTGCGGCATCCATTTTCATCTCCTTTGCCCTTATATAGCGGAACTATGCAGGCACTGCGCCACTCAATCGGTACCACGCCTGCCACAAAACACAAGTTCAGTAACCTCACCAACCATTCGACAATCGTTACTCCACTCATCTTCGGGCACTCGATCGCAACGCCATCCAAACTAGGGACTTTCCATGCTTTCATCACCTTCACCGCCTCCTGCACCTCTTTCCGGGTAATGTCCGCCACAAGTCTTTCTCCCAAAACTGGCATCCGAGCACCACCACCACCCACAGCAACAATGTCAGCCTCTCTGTCATCCTCGACATTCAACACCTCATCAAAATACTCGGTCCACCTCTTCCGTACACTACCACTTTTCAACAACAACTGGCCGTTTTTATCTTTCACCACTTCCTCCTTTCCTGTTTCTCCCTTTTCACCCTCTTCACCTCTTTTCAGCACATCTTTTTGTTCTTCTCAAAATTCTTTCACAACAGTGTGCCCCAACCGGCATCAGCGTCCCTTTTGCCTCTCCTTGCCACCCGCTTTACCTCGTTTCTCCTATCTTTGTAGCTTTCATAAGCCACCACCGACTTCACCTGCAACCACTCCTGAAACGCTCCTCTTTTCCGTGCCACTGCCAGTTTGACCTCCTCGTTCCACCACTCACAACTTTTTCTTCTGCACCCGCCCACACGTTGCGCACCATACACCTTCTTCGCACATCTCAGCAACGCATTTCTCCTTTTCTTCCTCCACATCTCTCAGGTCCTGTCCTCTCGTGTTGTCATATTCTTCCTTCAACGCCTGCTGGAACTCCTCGGCTCTACTTCTCACATTCAGTCCACTCATTTTCACTACCTCTCTTCCTCTTCCCACTCGTTTGTTGCCTTTCCACTTCTGATCCACTCTTAATCTACCTTCCACCAGCAGATGGTCAGACACTCCTCCACTCCTGCTCTATACACAGACCTATCAGGTTTTCTCCGTCGTAATTTAAATATACCGGGAACGCCACACCTTTCTATCACATTCTCCACCACTACATCTCCGACTCTCGCATTAAGGTCACCCAGTACAACTATATTGAAATGACCTCCAAAACTCTCAATACACTCGCTCAAGTCAGTATAGAATTGCTCCCTCTCCTCTTCACTCCTCTCGCTGCCATGTTTGTAAGCACTCACAAATGCCAATTTTTCTACGCCTATCTTGACTTTCACCCACATCAATCTTGAGGACACCTTCTTCCATCCGGTAGTGCCACGAGCCAACCGATCACTCAATATCGAGACCACACCTTCTCGTGCCCAACCTGCCTCCACACCAGACTTTCTTCGACTTACCACACCAAACTCACATTCGCCCTTACCGTTTAATTTCGTCTCACTCAGCGCCTACACATCAAACTTCTTCCTCACAAACATCTCACCAATCTCTTTCCTCTTTACCTCATTCTTACTACAGCCACGCGCATTCAGCGACCCTAACAATAGGGTTCGGAGAAGCGTGAGCCTCTCCTCCCCACACTTGTCTTGCCGTCTTTGAGGAGGGGTTTTACAGAGAACGGGATTCCTAGCCCTTTTGCTCCGCCCCTTTTAGTCGTCTTTTACGACACCCAGGGGTTACCGTAGCACGATTTTACTCCCGGCTACGGGGCGCCCTTTTAGTCTCCTTCTACGACACGCGGTGGATACGGTATCACGATTCTAACACCCCGGCTATCATGTAGCTTCATTATGTTTACCAAATTCAGCTGTAGCTATTGCTAACGAACATCATCCACCAACAAAGGCAACATTGAAATTCTGGTAAAGAGGAGTTTATAATCTAATCTAACCAACTGTAGCTCTTTTCCTTCACATGGGAGGCATAAGCCTCATCACATCATGCATACACAGGCATACATACCTCTGCTCTTTAGAACAGAATTCTTATTCCATCTGCTGGTTATGTCATGAACTTCATTCAATCAATTATAGATTATTGTTACATATTGCTGCCTGTCTTATTAGTAGCTTATATGACTGCAAAACGGCCCTGTGAAGGAATGAGATGGGGCTAGATTAGCGGTGTGGCGGGGGTTGACCGGATTCAGTCAGCGGGCCCGGATGTGGGCGGAGTCACTGATAAGGCAGGCGGGCGACGCGAAGGGGTGGGAGGGGGTGGGGGGCTTTCGAGCATACATTGTGAAGGTTTATGTTTTGAACATTTTTATTTATATTAATTATTAATGTCGGCCACCCCCTTTTCTGGGGGATGCGGCCTAGTGTCTGTATCCGTATCAATGTTAATTGTATTTATGTTTTCTTCTGTTTTAGATGGCTGTATTGGGGTATACTTGGTTACTAACTGTTGCTTATTATATATATTTATTCGTTGTTGTTAGGAATATTGTTATAACATTTTTGGAGGGATGGGGTGCAGGGATCCACTAGGCAAAAAGTTGGATGCGCTTTGAAAACTTAGATGAGATTGCTCCTACCAGTTATTTGAAATTTTTACATCATTTATGTGGCACGATTGCTATGTTTGAGTTTTTATATCAATATATATTTATGTCTGGTTATATGATTCTCTATATTTTTTCTGTACATATATGTTTGTGTTCTTATCTAGTTGGGGTATAATTGACTCATTCGGTGGTTGGTTGGTGGGTTCTTAGCGGTCGGATGCTTTGGTTGAAGCCTGTTGGTTGGATTGGGGCAACGTTTTGTGTTTTCCTTCTATTTATTTCATATGTATGCAATATCTATAGGAACAGTATGGTATAATAGTTTGGTAGTTGGCGGGTTGATGTTTGTATTTTGGGTTGATACAGCAGCTTTGCCACAAGATTCTGTTTACTCCATAACGCACTTTCTAGTTTGAACCAGATAAATTGGTGTTACC
The DNA here is from genome assembly GCA_016164225.1 of Gammarus roeselii. Classification (NCBI taxonomy): domain Eukaryota; kingdom Metazoa; phylum Arthropoda; class Malacostraca; order Amphipoda; family Gammaridae; genus Gammarus; species Gammarus roeselii. The sequence continues at coordinate 8,461 of SDVV010036947.1, forward strand.
ATACATCCGTATGTTGCAAATGGACCGTTATCAAGCGTAGGTAGACTGGTCGGGTAATCATATCTCGATTTTTTGTAGCGCGAGTATCGGTTGGATGCCCTATAGTGAGAGTAGCTGAACAATATGGATTTATTAGTTATTATATTGTGTTATGTATACTTGGTAATGATGGGTTGATATATGTTGAATTTGTATCGGTTTTGGAATTTTGAATAGTTATCACAAAGTTACAGGAATTTTATGATTTTTTTAGGTTTGCATCATCCATGTAGCACAATATTAGTCTGTTATTTTTATGTATATGTATGACATTCTGTTAGGACTAAGCAGTGGTTACTTTAGTTGAAGAAGACTAGATTTTACCCCTGTTCTGGACTGAGTTGGATAATAATTTCATCAGATTTGTATATACTATAGCGTGTTGTTGTAGAAGTACTCCACGTCATTTACTATATGTTTGTTATGTAAATCAGTCTCATTTCTTGTCAACTTATTCACGTGAGTTGTTTGGTTGGTTACATGCTAGTTTTTTTCTCCTACATCATGGTTTTAATTTATGTTTTGGGTAGGGTAGAGAATTGACCTTCTTTCTTTGTTAAAACACTAGTGTCTTAGTATATTTCATTCAGATTTGGATGTTCTCTGTAGAGTTTTTATCATCAATGCCAGGTATTGGGCATTTTCTACAACTATAGAATTAATATGATAAGCTATTACGTTTGTATTTGCAATGTAGAACATTATTTCAGGTATATTTTAGTTACATGTTGCATATTTTTAGTGCTTTATATATCTTTTTATATCCTGGTACAATGTTTGACGTGGACATCACAGATATAGAAGATTTGATTTGTTGCAAACTCGGTCTTGTTAGCTTATTGTATGTTTATTGTAGGACCATACTTCAATGTTTAGGAAGAATTAGAGAGTCCCCTAGGCAAAAGCTCCTTGCATTTACGTTTTTTTGTATAAGTAGACTGATTTACTAAGATGGATACCCTAGTGTATTGCAATTTTTAATGTTCATAAGAGCAGAGTAGAGAATTACGTTGTTAATTAATTTTTGTTGTATGATTTTTTTCCACAAAAATCTTAGGAATGTATGTTTCAGAGGTGTAAATCCGTATTGCGTCTCTGTGGAGTTTTGTGCTTTGTTAGCAAGTGTGTAGTTTGACGTTTTAGAAGGCGACTTACTTGATGGATGGGTCTTGGTGTATAGGCGGTTTACACTCTTTGATAGTTATTTGGATCTCATTCATGTTCAACATTAATTCGTAAGTTCTTGTGGATGTCGGTCGTGACTTCCGTGGGTTTGTAAATACATAAACAATTTTTTGCCACATAAACATTTATTGTTCATTATTTGAAGACACGTCATCCTGTTCCACTTACACTCAACGTGACACTGATTCCAATCTTGGTATGCAGCTAGCTAATATAAGTTGATCACATGTTTTTTGGCAAAACATTAGGCTAAACATTGCTCGCCTAGGTCATAGACTGTGTATGCATGTATGTGTATAGGGCTCTGTACGCATGTGCTTGTGTACGTTCAAGCGTATGTACGTGTTACAGGAGTTGAAGAAATTTATAACAAGAATTTAAAATTATATATAAATTTCAATAAAATTTCAGATTTTCAAGGGATAACACCTTACTTACGTAGCCAAGTTATCACTTCAATAGACTGACTTGGCTCTGTGACCCCTCGAAATTTTGAAATTTAATTGACATTTTGAATGTTAAATTTTTGTTATACATTTTTTAAACTCGTGTAACATGCACATACATACACAGCCCTATACACATACATACATACACAGTTGATGACCTAGGCGAGCAATGTTAGGCCTAATGTTTTGGATTATCTACTTATATAAGCTAGCTGCATACCGAGATTGGAATCAGTCATGTTGAGTGTAAGTGGAGCAGGACAACTCGTCTTCAAATAAACGACAATGAATGTTCACGTGGCAAAATATAGTCAACGTGTCATGGAAGAAAAAATTTCTGAAGATTATATGAGTTGGATTGAACAAATATTGACTTGTGTTGAAAGTACCTGTTATTTCGGAATTGGTAAAACAAGAATTAAAAGAGGGAAAGATATCATTCCTATATACAGGTACAGACACTAGGCCGCATCCCACAGAAAGGGGGGTGGCCGACGGCAAGGCGCACCTCACACCCTCTTACGCTCACACTCACACAACTCAGCCCTTTTGTGCTAAAGGGTCCGGCCGGTAGCCCCTCAACTTACACTCTGGATCACGAGTGTAGTCCGAGGATCCGTCGTCAGCAGCAGGGCCCGACAGTTTTCACTGGTTTACCCCCGTCGCGTCATAATGCCCCCCCCCCCACCCACGACCATCCCGACAGCGGGATGCCAAGGGCGGGAAAGCACATCAGAGCAGCGTCAAAATCAACCATTCAC